>JANHJO010003366.1:381572-393930 GCA_032468235.1 Pseudoxyrhopus heterurus | reverse complement strand
CCATGCCCACCATGGCCACACCCATTTCAGCAACCAGGCAGAGAACCGGTTGCTGAAATTTTTGAAACCCACCCCTGTAGGCCCATATTTTTTTTAAACTCACGTTGTCATTTCTAATTTAATATTTCTTACTCCTTTTCTGTACTTTGGATAACATTGTGAGAGGTAATACATACCGTACGTATATAACAAAAATTGCTTCTTATTTATTCGAATCCTCAACTTTTAATAAGGATTCCTTGTGATCACTTTGGTATTGGAGATGCAATTCAGGAATCAGAACATGAACTAATACGGATTTCAATTTGTCCTATTATATTTGGGGCTCAAATTCAGACGATTGTTAATTGTGTTAAACATGTGAATGTTCTTACTGTATCCATAGGTTTGGAAACTAGCAAGGCATCGGGAATAGTGGGTATTTGTAGTATAAGGACTGGCTCAAAAGTTGTTATAATTTGTTATATGATAATACTGGAGGCAAAAATGCATACTTAACTGGCAGCAATGATTGTTCTTTTGTGTTGTTTGTCACATTTGGACTAAACAAGAGAGTTCTGATAAAGAAAAAAGGAAGACGGCCTTTGAGCAATCCTAACATTTTTTTTCAGATTTTTTTTCTTTACAATATAATTAATAAAGCTTTTATTCCCCAGCATCATCAATTTTGAGGTTATATTGCATAGTTAATACTGTTGCAGTGTTAATTTTTTTGTTAATTAATTTTATATAATTTATGTAGTATACAAAATTTATATAAAGATAATTAATTTTATATAATGTAAAAAAAAGATTTGCATATCCTACATGAGCTAAAACACATTCTCAAATAATGGCAAATAATACATCAAAGGGGCTACTAAACTCCCAAATTCTGAATTAGCAAAATTAAATTCTTAGTAGTTGGACTAGAAGATCTACTTTATAAATGGTACTTTTTAGAAGCTGATGCATGTTACTCTTTACCTATGAAATGCAGGCTGTTGACTTTACTTTTAACGATGTTCATGCTTTCCCAGGGCCAACCAGGGTCGCCTTCTTGATTACATTATACAATGGGGAAATCTCACTGAAGGAAAGATCAAGCTGTATCTGCGGGAGATTCTGGAAGCTGTACATTATCTTCACAATTGCAGAATAGTACACTTGGACCTAAAGGTGAACTGGGCAATGGTGTTTTTTTCTCTTCTAAAGCCAATAAGTGACATCAAAATATTTTCAGATCACTTAAAATATTTTTACTTGAGGGTATCTCATTTTACGTTTACAAAGAAACATTCAACAAGCATATTATTGCCGTTCAACACCACTAAATTTTAGAAGCTATAGATCACTTTCCCAATTATTTCTTGTTAATTGTTCATTTGTTAATTCTTGTTTAAAATTTAATCTTGCTTTTAGTTCATTAAATGTATGTTATGATCAGCATGCTGAAATACCTTTATTCTGTTATGCCTGTGCATGGATATTTTTCCTTTTTATAGCTGACCATTTTAAAAATACAGTGGAACCTCGGCTCACAACCACAATTCGTTTCATAACTTTGGTTGTGAACCGAAACAAATTTTCCCATTGGGTTGTATGGAAATACGATTGATTCGTTCCAGACCCCTATGAACTCTATTGTTTTTTTACGATTTTGAAGCACATAAATACAGTACTGTAGTTAAATATGCCACAGAAATCACAGTGTAACAGTCAAATCCTTTAATACAAACACCGAGAAAACCATGAACAACAGAGAAAACTGGTCAGTCGGTTGATTCTGAGTGAGAGAGAGGTTGCTGTTTTGCGGCAGAGTCCGCCTCCATGATGGAAGGACGGTCTCCTTCAGGTGTTTTCTCTCTTGAGATTTCTTCGTCCTCAGGAAGTTTGGTTGTGAACCGTGGATTTGATTGCGAACCAAGTCAAACATTTAGCTGATTTTTTTGGTTGTGAACCAGTTTGGTTGCGAACAGAAGCGGTTGTGAACCGAGGTTCCACTGTACTCATGATTGGCTACTGTTGTTTTGCTTCAAAAAAACAGAAAATGCAGAAAAAAATATAAAGTAACACTGTTAGAACTTGATCTGGTTTAACATAACTGAGAGTTTGTCTTCTCTTTCAGCCCGAAAACATTCTGGTGGATAAGAGTTTGGGCAAAGCAACGATCAGATTGGCTGACTTTGGAGATGCCGTTCAGCTCAACACTACTTACTATATCCACCAGTTATTTGGGAACCCAGAATTTGCAGCTCCCGAAATTATCCTTGGAAATCCCGTCTCCCTGACCTCGGATGTGTGGAGCGTTGGAGTGCTCACATACGTCCTCCTTAGTGGTGTGTCTCCTTTCTTGGATGAAAGTGTAGAGGAAACCTGCCTGAACATTTGTCGCTTAGACTTTAGCTTTCCAGATGACTACTTCAAAGGAGTAAGCCAGAAGGCCAAAGATTTTGTATGTTTCTTATTGCAGGATGACCCAGCCAAGCGTCCTTCTGCTGCACTGGCCCTCCAGGAGCAATGGCTGCAGCCAGGCAGTGCCAAAAGTGCTGACAGCATTGACATAGCCAGGCTGACTTCATTCATTGAGCGGCGAAAACACCAGAACGATGTTCGACCCATTCGTAGCATTAAAAACTTTTTACAGAGCAGGCTCTTGCCAAAAGTTTAACCTATCTTTGACGTTCTCTCTCATTCTCTTTCACCTGTCAGTTAAACTGAGGATGAAGCTCTCCTGCCAATCAGCTGTTGACTTGAATTTGGGGTGAAGAAGATTATTTTTAAAAAAACAAAAAACCAATCGGCTGCTAGCATCCGTTCGTCGTGTGAAAATGTATTCCAAGTCAGTCTTCACACGATTGTGCTTGGGACTAGCAGTAAAAAACTATGTTGAGGTGGAGGACTACAACACTGTACTCTGCAAAAGGCAATGAAGAACATTACAACTTACAACAGTATTTTATTCAGGTTTCTGCAAAAAAAAAAAACCCACCTTTTTTTTTTAAGTCAAATGAGAATTAAAATTTTGCGAATGACCTTAAACTAGAATTTTCAAGATTTTAGACAAAGGAACTATATGCCTATGATCAAAGCACTGGTGTTAAAAGACAAAATATGGACACTGACACTTAAAAACGATTTAATGAAATGGCTGTCCCATCTGGGTGGTGCCCATTTTGGACCATCTGGTTTTTGTTTTCATTTTGGACTTGGACATAGAGCTTTCCAGTTGCCTCGCCTGTGTATACCTTGCATAGCCGTGCACTGAGACCAGGCTCAGCTTTTAAGTGCATCCAACCTCAAGATTTTTGCATACAGATAGAATGAACCATTTTGCTCTGATGAAATGTAGGCCTTACTTGTAAATAGACTATTACCTGCCTTCAATCTGTGTCTCTATTTTTTTTGCCCTCTTTTCCTTCCTCCTAAATGGTGGTATACCATATGGTGCGGGTCTTTAATTCAGGTCAGCTTTGGCTGGACCTATCAGAAAAGGACTCCTGGGTTTGGTAACAAATAGGCCAATCTCTACCATCAAGCTGGAAACAGCAGGAAGATAATACTGTAAATGCACTCACTTTGGGATTTTTTTTTTTAATTTTATTTCATATCACGTGCAATGTTGTGGCTTTAACATTTTATGCAACTATTTATGAGACCTTCAGTTGTAACTGTAATAAATATATAGAAAAAAAAAAGCACATTCATAGTACGGTGAGCTTTATGACTTTGTGCTTGGAAATTCCAGGGTCGGGGTGGGTGAAGGTTTATCCATATGTTGTAAACTAGTTGAACTTGATGCTTATCTTTAGAACTTTGTTAAAAGGTCAACCTGGTTTTAAAAGATTGTAAAATTATTTTCATCTCCTGAAAAACAAACTGGATTTTAAAAAAAGGGGAATGTTTTATTGAAGTTTGGTTTGGTTTGGTTTGGTTTGGTTTGTTGTTCAAAATGCCAAAGTATTATTTCCCCCCCAAAATTTATTTCTATTTTATAGAATGTTCAGATTTGTCTACTGCTTTTTCTACAATACTAAGCAAAATTTGTGTTCTTCAAAGAAAATGCTAATCAAGCAACCATGGACCGGAACCTGACATCAGATGGCAAGCTCTTTATTGAATAATAAAAAGATTAATATGTGGAATATTGAGATTAACGGTTTTCTGTGCATTAGACAAGGACATTCAGTCACATATATTTCTTGTGTGTAATGAGCCTTGGGGAAAAAAATAAGCCGGCATCCCATACAAAATAGTTATAGCAATCCATCTTAAACTATCACCTGATTATAATTTTAAGTGTTTGTGGCTCCCATTGTAAACTATTTATTTTTCTTTTGTTTTTCTTTTACTTTTGTAAAACTGTACAGAAACTTTTAAAATAAGAATTGAGATCAAAACTGGATTGGGTGTACATTCATACCAACCATAACTTTTTTGCTTCTGGATTATTTTATTTCCTACTTTAGTTGAAGTTTCACTTTATTTTGCATGTATATTTTTTGTACAGTGATGTTGCGTGTTTACACAGTATGATGTGATGTATATATTTTATTTTGCCATTAGTTATTTTTTAAAAAAATTAAACATATTTAACAAATGTGCCTGATTTTTTTTATATATATCAAAGAGGTGTAGAAAATCTGAAATGTTTTAGAAGTTTTCTTTTGGTTGAGAAATTACAATCAATGTAAATGTCTTTGGTATAACACAAATATTAACTAACTTACACAGCTTTCCTAATTTCATCCACAATGTATACCCATTAAGAGGAAGCATTAGCTTAATATTCATTAGTCTTCTTAGCATAAGCTGTTATATTACAATAGTTACTGCAAAATATTGTAACTTATCAAAAGATTAGAGGAAGTATAGTTAAACTCTAGAAATCTCTTGGTAATTGTATCATTCTAATCTATTGCACACAGGAGATTTCTTTGTATGTGTACTCACCTGTTTGTACATATGTGGGTGAGTATATTTCATCTAACACATTTTACAGTGCTTCCCATGAAATGATACCTTAAATAAGTTTACAAATATTTTGCATTATAAAAGAAATTTTTTAGTAAAACATTGTTTAAAACATAAACAATTTAGGAGCATTATCTTTTTTTTTATTACCTTATATAATTTATGGCCTAGAGAAGGCTTTCTCAGTTTTTCATCTTCCAGTGTTTCCAGCAGTATAAATAGAATACATAAATCAATATAGATATAAAAGTCTATTTCTCTATACAGTGGAACCTCGGTTCACAACTACAATTCGTTCCATAACTTTGGTTGTGAACCGAGTTGGTTGTGAACGGAAACCAATTTTCCCATTGGGTTGAATGGAAATACGATTGATCCATTCCAGACCCCTATGAACTTTTTGGCGGCAGCAGGGCAAAGGCCCTGTTTGGACTCACCTGGGCTCCAGCAACGGTGCGAGGCTCGCCTCCTTCCCACCCAGCACCCTCGCCCGGCCGCCTTTGGCCTCTCACCTGCTCCTGCACCCGCTCTACCCGGGATCGCCTGTGCACTGCCTTCGCCCAGCCTGCCTCTCTCCGGCACCGTAAATACTAGGTTAGGAAACAAAGCTAACAGCATGAA
Source organism: Pseudoxyrhopus heterurus (assembly GCA_032468235.1). NCBI lineage: Eukaryota > Metazoa > Chordata > Lepidosauria > Squamata > Pseudoxyrhopus > Pseudoxyrhopus heterurus. The sequence continues at coordinate 388,356 of JANHJO010003366.1, read as the reverse complement.
AAAACCAAGTCTTATGCAAAGCAATCATTTTGACTGAGATTGATTTTTCCTTCAGCTATTATGCAAGTAAGTAAGTGGAGCAAGTAAGATACCTGGGAGGATCCCTGGATGACAGGGAGGGTAGGAGATGAAAAGGCACAGAACTCAAGAAAGGCGCTAGAATAAGCAAGGCCTTCATGGAAAGATTTGAACATTGAAGAAGCTCTAGACTTGGAATTGATGAGAAAGAATATGTGCTTTCTCTAGAGCAGCGGCCTCTAACCTTTGGGGCGCCAGGGACCAGTTTCACGGAAGGCGTTCTTTTTGCAGACCAGAGGGGCAGGGAATTGCACACTTCTTGGATTTTGTGCATACACGGATGGGGCTTCACTCACTTGTGTGGCTCTGTTCCTGGTGGTTCACAGACCAGCGCTGATCTGCGAGCTGTGGGTCGGGGACCCCTGCTCTAGAGCACAAATCGGGGCGGACCATGTTTCACAGAACTGCATTGCTCTTGTCTGTAAATGTTTAGGTGATTCACACAAGCATACCTCGGGTAATGATAGTATATAGCTGACCTGGTCTGGTTCTGAAGCCAGTTCAGGCTTGGTAAGGTGAAAGTAATCGGCATATCATTCTACAAGCAACAACATTACTCCCACATTAAATTTCAAGAAGAAAATCACTTATTAAAACTCAAAATACCAAGACATTCCAGGCTGTAGTTCCACCATGTTTGTTCCTCGAGCTTATTTTAGAGACAGACATCCAGGGTTCTATGAACAAGAAGTGGCAAAAAAAAATAGTGTTTCTACCAATGGTTCATCTTTTCCAGGAGAACTCTGGGCTGTCTTTCTCTTGGAAGCCTAGAAAACAGGAAGGGAGAATGTTTCTAGTAATAGAGAACCAATTTAAGAAATGACAACTTATCATCTGGACAAAAAAGCTAAACTGGGCTAGTCCTAATTAGTGCTTTAATGGTATACTTCCAGGAACTACCAAATCATGGACCAAACAAATGTAAAAAAAAAAAAATTCTCTGAAATAAGCCATAAGGAAAAAAAGGAGGGGATCTGTCTATGTAAAGCAGGGCTGTCAAACTCTCGCCCCGCAGGCCAGATGCATCATGTGCTGGCCACACCCACGCCCGGGTTAGCAAAGTGGAAAAAGTCATCACGTGACGCCGTCATGATGACGCAAGATTGACACCCCTGATGTAAAGTTACAAAGAATCACGGTTGACTTAAGGGTATCTTTACCTTTATTAGAGAATCAGTTAATAAAACACAAAACAAAATAATTCTCAGGCACCAATTTAAAGCTTTGAATTTAAATTTACTCATTGTTTCTGTTTCAGTATTGCTTATCTGGCTCGTCAAAGAAAATCTGAATGTAAGTCTATTTTGAAAAAATTAGGAGACCAGAGAAAAAATTTCACCATGATTAAAACGTCCATTCCCATAGCAGGTTTTTGTGCTTCTTCCTTTATTCTGTTCTGACTCTTTGGAGAGTCTAAGTGGTCTTCTATTTCAAATTGTACCTCTAAATCCAAATTGGGGTTTGTTTGTTTGTTTGGTATCGTGTTGATTTATAATCAAGTATAATTAAATTATATAAATATAATATTTATATAATTATAATTTATATAATTATATACATAATTAAATAATTGAAAGTCATCTTTCTATCATTTAAGCCAGAGTTCCCCAACTTTTTCAGCTTTGTGGACTGGCGGGGGGGGGGGGGGGCCGGAGACAGGGAAGGGAGATGGTTCTGTGTGAGTGGCAGGCATGTCATGCAAATGGCATGCAAGCACTCACACACTGCTTGCACACACGCACACTCGCCCACCGCTCAGTTCCGAACAGCTCAAGGTCCGGTAATGGGCCACCGCCTGGGGATTGGGGACCCCTGATCTAAGCATTTATTTTTCTACTTCATTTTTCCTTCCAGGGGTACAGAGGGAGGGAAGAAACAGATGGATTCTCACTTACAGGTTGCAAGCTACTTTCCCTCTGAGTGTTCCACTTTTAGGAAATGCTATATTTTTTTCTCCTTTTCTAACCTCTGATTATTTTAACACTACAATATTGGGACTATTTATCCAACTCTTCTTCTTTATTATTGCAGGAAGTTTCCCTGTAATAATAACCAGAAGAAAACATTTGTTTCTATTAAATAATATTTAATAGACGCTTCCAAGTCACTCAAGTCAATATTCATTGTAAATGTCCTTGACAACCCACAATTAAATATTTTATTGTTTCAACACTTTAAGACCGCATTGAAGCCATTAAGTTATTGAAAAATCCTTATTTGTGGGTTGAGGATCCTCTTATACAGCTGTTGAAAAGCTACTGTGCTAGTCACCCAAGCACTGATTATTGGTTTCCATTGAAATAAAATATTAAAAAACAGAGTCACATTTCTAGCCCCATAATAGATAATTTCAAGCAATAAAAAAGAAAATCTATGTAAGCAAAATTATAGTTAATACTTGGTTTATTTACAAATATACAAGGTGATTGCAATTGCAAAGCATAGGATTTCAGCCCTTAGGGGAGATTCTTCTGCATCTGCAAATATTTTTGGTAATTTCCATCCTCTTCCAACCATTTTCCAACACGTTCACCCAAACAGATGTATTGATTTTACAAACATAGACACTGCTTTAAATGTCTTTTTCCACTCAATTTCAGACTGAAAAAAGTGAATTTCAGAGATTCTGCATTGGGCCGTATTCCATGAACCGATTCTATGAGTATCCTGAATCTTTTGCAAGCCATTTGGCTGCTAAGGAATATAACCAGGCCAGCATGACCCCATTCCTTAACCAGGTCTTTTGAAAAGTTGATATTGTAAACTACAGGGGTAGAATAAGGTCTATTAGTTTATTTAATTCATCTAAAATTTATCTATTTTTTTTCAAATATAAGTTGCTACAACATAAAACACACAAAATTCAAACTAAACAAATTCCTATGAAACAAATTCATACTACTAAAAGAGAAGGTATCATCTTTTGATTTTTCTATATAAACCAGTGCTGTCAAACTCCAGATACGTCATACGCTGGCCACGCCCACGCCTGGTTTAGCAAAGGGGGGGAAGTCGTGATACGTCATGTGATGATGCTGTGACACCCCTGATGTAAACTAATCACATGGTGTCTTCAATATATATTAGTACAGTGGCTTCCAAACTTGGGCATCAGGAACCAGTTCCTTGGAGAGTTTTTTCTACAGACCAGAGGGGTCATGGTTTCATGTGCTGCCTGTATCCCATGGATGGTTTCACTTGTTTGTGAGGACCGGTTTCTGGTGCCAGTCCACGGACCGGGGTTGGGGGTCTCTGCATTAGTAAGCAGGGGTGGGCTTTAGCTGGTTCGCGCCGGTTTGGGTAAACCAGATGTTAATTTTACATCCGGTTCGGCAAACTGGTAGTTCCGACGACTGGCTGGCCACCCCACCCTGCCCCGCCCCACCCCTCCCAGGAGTCCCCATGTGGCCCATTTTGGATCCCAGGTAAGTGCAGGGCCCATTTCTGGCCTCCAGAGAGCCTCCAGAGCACGGGAGGGCAAAAATGGACCTCCTGGAGGCTCGAGGAAAACCTCCAGAACCTGGGGAGGATGAAAACGGGCCTCCTGAGGCCCGTTTTTAATCCCAGGGTGGTGCAGGAGGCCGACTAGGCCACGCCCACAATGGCCACGCCCACCCATTAACAAGGCAGAGAACCGGATGTTAAATTATTTGAAGCCCACCCCTGTGAGTAAGTACCTGTGAGACCTAAATAGTACTAAAACCTACTTTTTCCCTGATCAAGAAATTTACTTATAATCATGTGATGATTTTTTCCAGAATTGTGATAGTGGTACAGCCTTTCTCTCTGTTGCTGTACATTTATCTTTTAAATACATTATAAGGCATTTTTTTTTCATTATACTGTTGGAGTTGGGTTTTGGTTTAGGGTTTTTTGTTTTGTTTTGTTTTTTGGTGCATGTGTATAAGCTATGAAGCTTTCTTTGAGGTTATCGGAAATGTTAACAGGAAGCTTTGCCTCCCTACTATTAGTTGTATAAAGATTAGCCATTTCTGAAAATATGTTTTGCTACAACCAGCAACTAAATAAGGGGAAGCAGGAACTCTGTCTGAAAAGGTTTTTGTCTCATTACCACTCTAAAATAAATAATATTTATCAGCCAGACAAGCAAGGAAATGAAATGCCATGGAGCTGATGAACTTGAGAGTGTTAATTCAAAGGGGAAAAGTGAGTTTCTAAAGCTGAAATGAAATTTACATATGAGAGAAAATAGTCCTTTTCAGTACTTTTAAAGCACTGAAAGACTTTAAAATTGAACCACAGGTAGACCTTGTTTAGTGACCACAGTTGGGATTAGCAACTCAGTTGTTATGCAAAACAGTCACTAAGTGAAATCTCAACTGTGCTTACAATCTTTCTTCAGCTTGCCTTTGCTTTACAGGCTTGCAAAGTTTTTAAATGTGAGAATTGGTCATAAAGTTTCTTTTTCATCACTGTTGTAACTGAACGGTCACTGTACGAGGCAGTCACTAAGCCAGGACTACCTACCGGTATATATTGCAAGCTTTATATAAATCTTTGCAAAGAGATACGTTACAATCTTACACTCTGCATAAAAACAGAAATTTTGTTTATACATTATGGTGTTGTTTTTTCCTTTAATGCAAAGGTCAACTGCCATGTGACAGTATTCTAGAGAAATTAGAGAAGTTTTTGACTAGAGGAAGTGTATTGAACACTATCACATCTCAGAGGATGTTTTGTTTTCCTCTTTCTGAATTTAAGCTACCTTTTTAGAGGCACTTATAATTTAGAAGCTCCCCTCAAAGAAAGCTCATTAAACTCAATTTGTTGGGATATCTTATGTAATAATGCATATTTAGCTGTTTATCCAGTATTTTGAATTCCTTGGAGTAAGTGCCATTGTTGCTATATGCTGCACGTATTGTTTTTAGCTATTTTGTTTCTACGTAAAGGCTTTTTTGTGAGGAAAACTGGTGTTTTAATTCCCCACGTGAGTAAAATTGGGTGAAATGAATTTTACAATATATTGCACTAGTCCCGAAAACTCATTTTGATTTGCAGACAGAATTCATGCAAGGCAAGAGACAGGCTTTTTGCTCAAATATGACATTGCCTTGAAAATCTATCTTGATCTGAAGTCTGCATCTAATTTGCATATTTTAACTATGTATTTCTATGTAAAAGTTTAATGGTATCTATCAAACTACTAGTGGAGACACTGGCTTCCGTCCAAATTAATTGTTTGCTCAAGGAGTATTGGTTTCTATTTTCTGCATATATGCTCAGGGTTAAAATTTAACTAGTCGCTGGACTATGGTGGCTTGATAGAAATTTATAATTATTTATCCCTAAAAAAGGACATATGACCCCAATTTAAAATTTCAACCTTCAGCTCCCCTACAGTCATTTAACTGCATTTTGGGCACTCGGCAGCTGGCCCACTTTTGCAGCTGTTTGCAGCATTCTGAGGTCACATGATCACAATTTATGATGTTCTTTCTGGAAACCAGCATTTATTTCTATTTTCTAGGGGGGGGAAACCAGCCAGAGCAAACAATGGGTTTACCTAACAGCCACCGATTCACTTAATAACTATGATTTATTTTACTACTGCCGCAAAAGGGTTATAAAATCATTGTCATGACATATGAAATTGCAGGGTTCAATTATGGTCGTAAGTCAGGGACTTCCTGTATAGCAGTTATAATAAATTAACATTTCCGGAGGACACTGTATAAGGCTGTCTAAATTTTGTTAACCTGGGCAGTAATTACAGCAAAATAATCAGAGGTTTACCACTGATTCTGGCAATGACAAATTAAAGGTGAGGCTCTTGTGGAAATATAAAAATGGCCAGATTCAAATTTCAGCCATGGAGGCAGACAAATGGCAGGTAACTGTGGGTGGCAGGGAGAAGTATCTTGCTTGATCAGATGAAAATCTGTGCAATCTTAGCACTCAGTTTCAGCAGCGTCACTCATAACATTCCTCAAAAATTCACAAGCATCTTAAAATAAGATTAAACGTCCTTTGTCTGGCGTCATTTATGTTCATAGGTTAATAGCCATTGGCAGGTGCATTTTCCATGAATCCAGCAGACTCATCTGCTAGGGAAGCTTCCAATTTCTATGCAGGTAGAAGAGTACAGGTAGTCCTCAACTTACGACCACAATTGAGCCCAAAATTTCTAAATGAGTTTTGCCCCATTTTACGACATTACTTGCCACATTTGTTAAGTGAAGCACTGCAGTTGTTAAGTTGGTAATACGGTTGTTAAGTGAACCTGGCTTCCCCATTGACTTTTATGCCTTGTCAGGTCGCAAAAGGTGATCATGTGACCCCCGGACACTGCAACCGTCATAAATATGAATCAGTTGCCAAGAATCTGAGTTTTGATCACATGTCCATGGGGATGCTGCAGCGGTTGTAAAGTGTAAAAAACGGCTGTAGTCTTTTTCAGTGTTGTTGTAACTTCAAACGGTCCTTACACGAATGGGTGTAAGTCAAGGATTGTCTGTAGTTGCATTTATGCATCATCTACCCCTCCTATCTACAGAACTACCCGTAATGACTTTCCTAACCCTCATTTCTGAGTATAGCCTACTTCAGGAGGATTAGTATGAGTGATTAACTATGTGTGCTTGCATGTCACATGTACGTTAGATATAATAATAATAATAATAATAATAATAATAATAATAATAATAATAATAATAATAATAATAGCATTAGATTTATATAC
>JANHJO010003366.1:365093-381472 GCA_032468235.1 Pseudoxyrhopus heterurus | reverse complement strand
GCTTTGCTGGCTGGGGAATTCTGGGAGTTGAAGTCCTCCAGGCTTAAAAGTTGCCAGGTTGGAGACCCCTGCTTTGGACGGCTCGCCGGGAGGAAGGCGGAGGAGGGGAGGGTGGCGGCGGCGGCATAGTGGAGTCGGGGCTCTGCCTCTTCGTCCCCTCTTCCTTCCTGCGTCGGGCTACGAGTTCACTTTGGGCATGTCCCCCGTTTTATAGCCGGCCCCGTTCGGTCACCCTTTGAGGGTCGGTTCTTCTTCCGACCAAAAGTCTTCAGCTATCTCTCTCCCAATGCGCAGGTTGCGCGCCTTTGGCGGCGTTGCCCGCGTGTAAATGGATGGTGGGCTTGGGTTTTTGGCGGGAGGGGATGGCTGACTTTCTTGGCTGACTTCGCAAGCGAAGCCCGGAAAAATGACTTTTCAGAGTCTCAAAGACGGTGGGGAGAGGAGGAGAGGAAGTTGGCTTTGCAGAGCAAAGCTGAAAGGCTGCGGTCGGGGCTTCGTGACTGAATGCCGTGATAAGTTCCATATACGTGAAAAAACAAAACAAAATAGATAAAACTCTTCCCCAAACCCAGTAAGAGAAATACCAAGGCTGCTAATGTATGTGATAGTGCCTTTGCACCCCTCAGCTCCACCAGGGTGTGGGTTGTCTGCTCCCATCCTGAACCTACCAATTAATGTAGGGTACAAATTTGGCTACCTGCAGCAGGTATCTCTTGGCTTTAGAAAAGACTCCCATAAGGGAAAGAAAGACCCACAGGGTTCCCAACAGGAATAGCCAACAACCCTAGAAACAGACTGGGCAAGGGAAGGCTATTCTAATGCAGTGTAGGGATTTTTACTTCTGCTAGTAAGATAAATCTCTTCCATGAGGATGTTTGCATTAATTGATGGGATTGGACATTAGCATCAACTGTATTTTTTAAATGCTTTTTTGCAGTCATTTCAGAGTCATAAGTCTGGTTTGTGTGTGGGTATGTGTGTGTGTGTGTGTGAGAGAGACAGACAGACAGACAGACAGAGACAGAAGGAGAGAGAGAGAGAGAGTAGCCTTAGGCTTATGGATAGGGTAGGATAGGATGGGATAATCTTTATTGTCATTTTTTTTTCTGTGAGTACACTGGCACCCATTTAAAATGAAATTCTGTTGCTTCCATTCTACTTCAGGGGGAAACCCACAGTTCAAAAATTGATCAGTCTGAATTGATTTGAAACTGGTTTTTTTATTAATATACAAGGAGAGATTTTCCTTCAGCATAGGATAGTGGAAGATGTGCTGAGTTCAAGCAAAAGAATATAAAGTCTGACCTCCTGCTTTTATAATAAGATAACTTGAGATGGATTTCTTCAGAACAGGATAGATTTAGAACATGAGGCTGCTTTGTAAAACAAAATTGCAAGGTGCCACATTCCTTTTCCAATCATCAGTACACTGTACATTCTTTTGGGATACTTTTTGACATTCATCCTTGTCTTGATTTCTCTTCTTTCCTCTCCCCCCTTCTCAACAATCCTTTGGGCATATTTAGTCCACTGGCCATTGTACTGCAGTCTAATTCTGCTGGTTGCCCGTTGCCTTTGGTTCGGCAGTTTGAGTCACCAACTGAAGGTTGACTCAGCCTTCCATCCTTCCGAGGTTGGTAAAATGAGGACTCAGATTGTTGGGGGAAATATGCTGACTCTATAAATCACTTAGAGAGGGCTGTAAAGTATCTGAAGCAGTATATAAGTCTAAGGGCTATTGCTATTCAGTCTCCAGGGTCAACTGCCTCTCTTTCTCTTTAGATTTGGTTGTTTGAAACATATGCATTTCTGCAAACCTTAAAATCCCTGCAAGCCTGTTGACTGATGCCATTTACATGAGAATCCATGTTTGAGAATTCTTTATTGAATACATATGCAAAGAAGCCTTGTAAGGGGTGTATCGTTAATCTATCTAGTCTAGTAGTCTCTATTCTGATACCAGAAGGATTCCTAGGGATCTGTAGAGCTATTTGGATAATTTAACTGCAAGTGCTGAGGACTGAAATGGAACCATTTACATGCAATCATGATTACATGGCCATCAAGCTATAGATCCTTCATGTGAAAGTTCAAAAGTTTTCTTCAAAGTTTTGCCTTAATTCTGTTCTTCTTGTTTTGTAAGGAAGAAGCTTTACAGCATTCTTCAGATATAATTGTCTCTTTGCATTAGCTAGTAGTACTCATATGCTGTTGAAGAAAGGAAGTGTTTCCCATCAAGAAAATACTGAGGTTGAAGTTACAAAGCAAAAGAGCAGCTTTTGGGGCCTGTTGAGCTGCAAATTTGAAATAGCTGTGCAGTTGTTAACAAAACCACACTGGTATGGGTGTGGCATGCAAATAGAAAGAAATGAAATCAGCTGTTGGTTCTGTTCCTTGTTTCTAAAATTCTGAATCCAATGCCCAGGCTCATATACAATTCTTTTTCAGTCCCCCCCTTTTTTTTCTTTGAGAGAATCTCAACTAATTAATTGTGAGTGGAGTGTTAATGAAGTGTAGTATTACAGTGAAGCAGAATGATCAAACTGATCAAAAGTATAGTATCAAACTGGAGTGAGATATTCAAAAGGATACCATCACATTCAATCAAGGACTCTATAACTTCAACCTTTCTATTAGATACGTGTATGGAGAGGTAAAGGGAGTATTTATCATATCCGCAGATGATATAAAACATGACATACATAGTATCTTATAATAATTTATATATGATTTGATAAGTTAGAGAAATTATAAAAAGTAACAGAAATTTAATAGAAAATGAAAAAAATGCCCTTTGTGGAACAAAATCAAATACACAGGAATAGCATGGGAGATATCTCATTTGGAAATAATACTTGTAAACAGGTTCTTATAATAATAGTTTTTACAAACTGAATATGAATCAGCAATGTGATTGGAGTGCAGAAAAGATAAATGCAATTTTGGCTGCATGAATAGAAATGTGGTTTCCAAATTCTAAGAAATAGTATTTCACTTTTATTTTTGTTGGTCAGACTATACCTTGTGTATTGTATACAGAAGCAGATAAGCAGCAACAGAAAACGGGTTGATCAGAGACTAAAACTGAATCCTGGAAGAGAAATTAACGAAGCTGGGAATGTTTAGCAATAGCAAGAGAACATTGGGCAGAATATGATAGGATTTGATAGAAGTGCAAAACCTATTCTCTGTCCCTCTAAAATGCAGGACATAGTATGAATTTAAATTAAACACATACTGGGAGAGAGAAGTTCCGTGAGGATGGGCTCCAGCACGAGTCCAAAAGTTTGAAGACTGAACTTCTGTCCTGGTGACCAACCCAGATGGTATCCATGAATTTAAGTTCACAGAATCAAAATTGTAGGATTGAAAGGGACCTTGGAGGGCTTCTATTCCAATCCCCTGCCTAAGATAGGAGCCCTAGTACCTTTGGACAAATGGCTGTCCAATCTTTTCTTGAAACCTTCCAGCGATGGAGCAGTCCTAACTCCAGGACGCAAGCTGTTCCACTGCTTAATAGTTTTGCTGTGAGGAAATTCCTCCTTGTTTCTATGTTGGATGAGCTTCCGCCCATTTCTTCTTGTCCTACACTCAAGCGTAAGCCCCTCTATCATGTCTTTGATCTTTGCACCTGGGAGACAACTTGTCTAGTCTGCAAATTGCTGATTCTGTTTCTCTGAGAAGTGAGGGACCAATCACCACCCCCACATTCCTTTTCCTCTTTGGGGCAGCCAGCAGACTCCTCCGTGACACTCTGAGCTACTTTTCTTTCTGTCACTGGAACAGAAGACTCTTTTTCTCGATGAAGACTCTTCTTCATATATCTGCATGTCTTCTTCCAGAGGGAGAGTATGAAATTGATTGTTCAGCTCCAGTGGCAGGGTTAGTCATTTCAGTTCTTTTTTTTTCCCAGTGACATGCTGCCATCACTCCTCCTCTCGCAGTGGTGGGTTTCAACCAGTTCGCACCTACTCATGAGAACCGGTTGTTAACTTTCTGAGCAGTTTGGAGAACCAGTTGTTGGAAGAAATCTCCTTTTGTTTTTTTCCATTTTACAGGGCTAAGGAGTGGGGAGGGTATGGGGATTTTGCAGTATCCTTCCCCTGCCATGCCAGCCAAGCCACCCAAGCAAGCCATGCCTACCAAGCCACGCCCACCAAGCCACGCTCACAGAATCAATAGTAAAAAAAAATTGAATCCCACCACTGCCTCTAGGGTTCTATTTTTCCTGGTAGTTGTTTCTTCCTCGCTGTGTTCAGTTTATAGATAGACTTTTGCCTTGATTTCTCAATTTAGATTCTAAGTTGCAAGATTTGCGTGCCATTAAACATGTAGGCCACCAGGTTGATCAGATAAAATGAGGTCCTTTTCCCTGTTGCTCAAGGTGAGCTCTTCTTCAGTCTCTATGCAAGCACTCCCAGTGAGGCAGTAGCTACAGTACAAAAGGAGTTCTAGTAAGAATAGGTTGACAGTAGAACCAACTACCTAGTATTCACTTCTCTGGATAGATTCCAACAGGGACTAAACACTCATCTGTCAGGGATAATTCATTTAGCAGTGGACTCAGTGGCTGCCCAACTATATAGTTCTGTGTTCAGGCCTGGATTTCTGTTTGCTTTCTAATCCAACACAAAATTAGAAATTATTTAAAGGGGATCAGGACTCTTTCAGTCTGTTAGGCTAATTTCCCCCCCCCCAAAAAAAATGGAATAGAGTGAGGCCAAATTTGGCTTGACAGATGCAGTGGAAAAACACATCAACAATTAAAGTGGATCCAACAATAATTTTATTGAAGTTAGCACATTGCAGTGAGTCACCGGTATCCTGCTAAAAAGAATGAAGAACACAAGAAAGTGTCTTAACAAGCTCTTATACAAGGTTACAATAATTGAAGATAAGCATGTACAGTATATGCACACTGGACCATTGACCAATAATTGTCTTACAAGTTGTAAGGAACACAGCTACGGATTTGGGAAGGAATCTGTTCCTCTGTGCCAGGAAAGGGAACATTTTGTAATGCAGGATACTGAGAACTGTGACAACTAATCAGGTTGATTGTTATTCTAACAGTTGGAGCCTGCATCCCTCTTTGAAGGGGGGAGTTATAAACCCATCTGTTGTTAATGTCCTTGAGAATATTGCAGTTTATGGAGACATGCAATTTGTGAATTCTTACCTTACTTGAGTAAGTGTAAGTCTCTCATTTGCTATTCATTAATGCAGCAGTGTCAAACTGGAGGCCCATGGGATGCGTCACGCACAGGCCACGCCCAGCCCAGCTCTGCAAATGGGGAAAATGTTGCAAAATGTCACGTGACGGCAATGTGATGCCATGAGTTTGACACCAGTGCATTAACAACAAAGGTTAACAATAATGAATTAACAACAATTAGTAACAAAGGTTTCAGCTCCAGGGGATATATGTCATGGGAGAGTAATTGTGGCATGCATAGAGGGGACATAGTTTAGCATATGGTCAATTTACTCTTACATTAAAGAAATAAGGAATGGCAAAGATATTCAGGAGCTACTGATGACCTATGTATGAATTGACAGAAGGAATGCAGAATGCATGGAAGAATCCAGTAAAAAAAAAGTTCATGTTCAAAAATTAGCCAGATACAGTTGGGTAGGGTCTTGGAATATGGCCAACTACACTCTTGCAAACCCCTCCCGGAATAGATTCTACTATTAGGGGGTTTGGAAAGAATTCCAAAAGTTATGTGCTACCTAAAAGTAAGGCCTCTGATAGAACTATCTGCCTTGCCTTGCAGTAACAATTTGAGATCGTTGTTTTTGACCTTGACCTCTGTTGCATATATCATGAAATTTCTTATTCTCACATCCCTGTCAGCTAAATGTCTTTAGGCAACACAAACATGTGGTAATAATTTCAAATGTTTTTTTTAATCTTGCATTACTTATGACAATGATATATTGTTTTTGGAAAAAAATAATTGTTGGAAGGACTATCAAAACATTTTGCTTTTCTTTTGACTGTTCATGTCTCTAACTGTGGCTGATCCTTGATTCCAGCTGCCCATCACCAAATGTAGACCTTGCTGATTTCTGCAACTTCCTGGGTTTCTGTCCTGTCATCAGGAAACATAAAACTGGGTACCCAAGATACCCACTTTATGTAGTCAAAGAGAATTTAAAAAAAAACACCAAAAAGTGTAATGAACTTTCTTATTGATGTTGGGTAATGCATAAGTGGGAAAGGAGTAAACTAAGCAATGGCTCACACTTTAAATGGCCCACTCTGTATGATACAAAGGTAGGATAAAAATAGATTGTTAAGTGCCCCATCATATTTGAGGAAGGTTGAACTGAAGCTGAATCCTTTATCTAGATCAGGGCTGTCAAACTCCTGGTCCGTGGGCCAGATGCGTCAAGTGCTGGCCCCGCCCCCGCCCGGTTTAGCGAAGGGGGAAAAAGTCCTGATATATCACATGATACTGCCGTGATGACGCAAACTTGACATCCCTGATCTAGATGGTTAGAATCAGGATTGTTATTTTTACCATAGAATTCATTGCAAATTTTCTTTCCTGGCTTGTCAAGTGTTTGGTCGGTTTATTTATTAAATTAATATCCCATCTTTTGTTCAGAATAGCCTTTCCTTTCTTGATCTGTGCCTTTGTTCCTTTCACTTTTCTGATACCAGAAGGAAATTAAGTACTCTCCACAGGAATATAATGTGACTGCTTACTTAGAAGCTGTCCTACTCAATATTCACCCTTTTATTATGCTCATTTTCCCTTTTCTTTAATTATATGACTTGTCACATTTTTTTAAAAAACTTAAATTTTACATGCTTAATGGTTAAAAAAAAATCTGAAGCTGACCTGATTGCCTTATTGTATATAATATATATAAAATGCTGTATTCTTTCTAGGAAGGACTGTTTCTGGGAGTGGGTTCCCACAACACGGCTGACCCAGTCTAGAGAGAAGCACAAATGAATGGAGATCCAGTACCAGATTGTCAAGGGAACTGACTTCTAATTGCATAAGAAGTGTCAACAAACTTCACCCAACTTCACAATGACTAACAGGTTATCATTTCTTGGACGTTGTGTGTTTTTACATTGAAAAAATAAACAGAAAACAAATGTGTAGTGGCCAGATCAGAGTTGGATCCATGGAAGGGGAAGGCTTAGCCTTCCCTCCCCTCCTCTCACTTCCCATTTGAGAATAGCTGTATATTCAAATGTTTTTTAGTTCTTTTTTCCCTGTACTATCAATTAAAAGGGAAAGCTAGCTTCAAGCTGCACCTTCTTCCTGGGTTTGTGTGACATTGGAGTCCCAAAATAGGAAAATTAATTTGGCCTTATTTTTAGGAATTCTGAGATTAGGTTGGGCCACTTTCTCATTTTAGGGCCACCCAAGATGGACTTTGTAGTGCCAACAACATGGACTTTGCAGTAGTGTTGTACTTGCTAACTAACACAATTATTTTGTGTTTTAATTTTACTCATTTTTCTCTCATTTCAAAATTTAATGTTAATGGTTTGATTGATAACTTCTAACATTCCTAATCTTCAAGATAAAAAAATGTCTTTGTTCCCCAGGTCAGGATAGGATGGAAGGTCTGGAGTTTGTCTTCTGATAAGAGAAAGTTTCTTAGTGCTAATTGGTAATTGGTTTGTCTCTCTGTGATCTTCAAACAACCTTTTTCCTCATTAACACCTTAAATTTTACACCTCTGCTTTCCTCAGACTTCATTTTAATGGGTATATGTATGGTCACGTCACATGTAATATGTTTAACTCCATGTAACTGATTTTCTATGCAAAGGGGGGGTTATTTTTGTCCTGTCCAATCAATTTTTCTATTGTAATTTCCTTTGATGTGTTAACTATAAAAAGGACTGAAAGCTGGGTCTCAGGATACCTTCTTTAAATGAGAGGAATCCTTTTTAACCAGAACATTCTGAATAAATCCTAATAAAATGATCTTCCTGCCTTGGTGCCAGGATCAGAACCTTAGGCCATATGTGGCTAACAACCTGACCAGACTACTACTTTTGCTTGAGACACTGGGACTTCTCATTGCAAAGTAGTTGGGTTTGTATAGCCCTGGCCATAATATACAGTTGTCATGAACACAGCCATACTTTGACAAAATTTCAGCTTCAGATATTTTTAAATGATCTCTGCAGTGCTTTAGAGTGGATCTTGAGCACTTCAAAACAGCTGCAATCCAGGAGAAAGACACAGCAGCTTTAATGCTTCCTTTAGGCTCTTCTGCATTCAGAAACATGTTTTGGGTTTTCAGTCCAAAGTATTTCACAGCCCCTGCCTGCTGCAGCATGTTGTGTAACCATGGCCTGAAATGGATGCCTGAGGCATATTTTCGTATTCTTTAAGGAGGACAACCCTTATATCTTTTTTTTTACAGTTTCATTTGCTAACTTGTAAATGTCATGAATCATTCCTTTCTCTGTTCTAGGCTAAAATGGAATACAGGCTTGAAGCAGAACTGACTGCCCGTCTTATTCCCTGTTACAAGCAGCACAGGAAGAATTTGGGTTAACTATGACAGTTTTTGCTACTGCTCTTTGGTTTTGTAGGCAACTATGTGCATACCTAGCTCATCTCCTGAAAAGGTCAGTTTTAAGTGAGAAATCTTGAGAATTCATTTTGTCTAGAATACTGTTCATAGTATCCAGTCAAATATTTTTGGAGCCTTACAGTGCAAACATATTTAATAGATACTCAGAAGTATAACAGAATATTTCATTGTGGAATATTTCCTTTTTGGGACTCTAGCATTTCCACATCATTGCCTCCTGGGTTTTTTTTTACTTTCTGCATTTTGTTCTTCAGATGCCAAGCATGCTTAGTCGTTACTGACAAAATTTGGGGAGGAGGAAAAGTGTCTTTCTTAGCATTTCTCCTTAAAAATTCATTTCTACAAAATTTGGAGTTCAGTTAAGCCCACTTAGAATTTCCGCTGGCTGTACTGTAGAAATCTTGGTGCTCATAACTTTTCCTCATAAAGGGGGGGAAATATACCGCTCCTAGATATGGAGAGTGTCTTTACCTATCACAGTTAATGAATATTGATAACTGTCATTTAAATTTGAAAGCCACATGATGTTTTGCTTTTCAATAGCACTTTGACTTATATATCACCCCAAAGTGCTTTATCTCTAATCGGTTTACAGAGTCAGCATATTGCCCCCAACAATCTGGGTCCTCATTTTACCAACCTCGGAACAGTGGAAGGCTAAGTCAGCCTTGAGCCGGCCAGGATCGAAGGAATCAAACTCCTGGCAGTGAGCAGAGTTAGCCTGCAATACTGCATTCTAACCACTAGGCCACCATAGTGTTTAACATATCATATGCTCCCAGCCATTGTGGTTTGTAAACCTTGGTTTATGGTTTAGTCTGTTGTATGAACCTGGAAAAATGTGATTTATTCGGTAAATTGATTAAGCAAACTATACTATGCCATACTTTATGAGCCCAACATTTTGGTGCACAAATAAATACTTTTCTGTCATCCCCAAGCCTCCAACTAGTTTTCTCAATGTTATAAAGTTGTGTGAAATCTTGGTTGCTTCACATGCTCTGACTGCTGATCTTTTGTTTGGATTTCAGGTGCAGCAGATACCTACAGAGAATATTCACAAGTAAAATTTGTATTGTTATGTCTGCATGTATTGGTGCTAAAAAACCTTTAATATAAACAGATTCATTTTATTAAGTCATGCTTGACATTTTGTTTAGATAACCGAAGTGTTTGGGACGAAACTGATTTGCTCGCTTTCTGTGCAAAAGAATGGAAAGGAGAAACAGAGCAGGCGAAACAAATGAGGGAGGTGAGTTGCCAAAGCACAAAATGCAGTTCTTTTTAATGACTGGACAACCAAAATGTCTTCCATGTTGGGGCAACAGTGACATCTCAATATACAAGAAGTGAGATATCAACTGAAAGTTGCATAACCCAATCTTGTCTTCTCTGCTGAAATTGCATATTAAGCTCAGAACTGTTTTCAAATTGGGGAGAAAAATGTAGACATGTTTAAATGCAGTTTTAACATTGTAGATTAAAAGTATTAATTCATCTTGTGTACTGTTTAGAGTGCTGGAGTAGAACAGGCAAGTCCCAGGTTCAGAACCCCATTCAGTTATGTAGCATGTTTGGTGATTTTGGCATAGCTGCTGTTGGGCAACTACTAGCCAGGCAAGGAATCACGCAGGCATCCCATTTTCAGCCTCCACGTGCCCTGTTTTTACCCTCTGCATGCCCCATTTTCCACCTGTTCCGATCCCCACTGCCTGAAAATGGGGTGCGCGGAGGCTGAAAATGGGACGCGGAGGCTGAAAATGGGGTGTGAGGAGGCGGCAATAGGCGATGGCAATCCCTGCAGCCTGAAACAGCTGATGGTCGGGAGGCCAATCCAACCGACAATCAGCTGCTTGTGCTAATCAGGCTGTGCTGAAGCTGAAACAGGCTGTTTGCTGCGAGGAGGCAAATTGCTGGGAGGCAGAGGCAGATTTTTTTTTCTTGTTTTCCTTCCCAAAAGCTAGGTGCGTCTTATACTTCGGAGCGTCTTATACTCTGAAAAATACGGTAATTTGATTAAAGTGTTCAGTTAAGCTACAGGAAAAGTGTGAGACTCTGATGTTTATATTATGATCAGATCGATTGCTTCTATGAATTGTGTTAAACTGACTAAAATTATTTTCAAAAGAAGTTGACGTGTATGTATGTATTGAGTATATACATGAGCACATAAACAAAAAATTACCCAGGTATAATTTTCTTTCAGGATTTTTTAGATTGCTCTAAAATATTAAAAAAAAATTTAAATGTCAAACTTTAAGGGGAAGATTGGTTGTTTTCCATTATTAAAGATAAAAAGGCCAAATCACTTTTTATGCAATCATATTTTATACAGTGTTCTCATTGCACATTGTTTTTCTGCACTTTTTACAGTATACTTAACCAAGCTGACATCAGTCAATATATCCATCCTAAAGGAAAATCCCACTTTATGATTGTGCCTTGTATTCTATTATTTTGTGCATCTTTAGTAACCTTAAGTTGTCTATTGTAAATGATGACTATATGACTTAGGGGAATGTATTGCTGTATGTACTGCTATGGAAAAAACCAGTTATTTATTTGTTTATGGTACATGTACTTATTTTATCCCTTTTAAAACCTTAATACATTTTTTATTGTTTAAAATCATAGTCAATTTAAAAATACAGAGTAAAACAGTTGTATGGTACAAAAATGTAACCACACTTTTACTTTAACATTCTTGCAGGAAATGGGACATGTGCAAAAGATGGCAATTTCATTTTGTTTGATTTTATTTGGAAATACATTATCTAAAAATGCAGATGTACAGCAGTGTGTTGCCTGTTCCAAAGATGCTTGGTCTGATTAATTTTGACAGTACAGTTTGAAGAGTAAGGATCTGAATCTTAAGCTTCTATGTTTTCACCGAATTCAGAGTTTCATTCTTCCAAATAGATTATTGGCACTACCAAAGATTGTGGTATTGATCTTACACACAGTTGGAGAATTGTAGGTAGTTTTAGTCACCACAGCCAAATCTGTGTAAAGGAAATTTCAATTGAATAGAGTTCAGCACAGATGCAGGAAAGTTGCTTGCTTGGAATGCAAATATATTTAATATTCATCTTGAACCTCAGCCAATGTGGCAACCCAACTTTAAAGTATGTTTGTGGTTTAACCATAGAACTTAAAAGTGTAGTTTTTACACATTATTTTAAGCTAACCATCTTTATAATAATTCTTCAGAAATGTGCATCATGTAAGAACTTGTTTCCCTAACTTAAAAAGTAATGTCATCATCATATGGCATTTTTAAAAAGTCCCATAGCACTTCATATTTCCACATTGTGATGTTTTGGGCAATCTTCATATTATACTGGCACAGGTGTCTTTGTATGTTTATTTTCTTTAATATTTTAAAGAATCGTACATGCATATTTTAATACTGATTTTTAAGGGGAATGGACTTTTCTACATGTTTTTTTAAAAAAACAAAATGTGTATTCTTGGTAACATTGGAGGCATTAACCATGAAAGGATGACAAGTTGTGTACGAAGAAAAGTTGTTTTACAACTTACAGTGAAAAACATTAAATTATACATTTTAAGGTTTTGTCGCAGAAGGTAGGAAGTTTAAATTTCCTGATTTCCTGATATTATTTCTACTGGCGTATAATAGAAAGTTCAAACCAAATAGGAAATTATTGTTGTAGTCCTACTGCATTTATCATGTCCCACTTGGCATATTTATGTTGGTATAATTTTGGGACAAAGAATAATATACATGTTTATTATAGGACCTGAAAAAGTAATTTTTTTACAAATGACAAAAATTGAAAGTCTTATTTGTAACACTTTTCTTTTCCTGAAGAATTTATTGTAGTACTAAGAGGCCCTACTGACTTTATCTTTTTTCTAATATTATTTGGGAATTTTCTTCAAAAAATACAGTATAACACTATAGCTATGCTACTTTCCCTAAATAAGATTAAGCTTGACTTGACTTCAATTTCTTTAACTGATTTGGTTTCACCGATTTGCAAGATTCTTGCTGTACCAACAAAAACAATTTTCATTTAGAACCTAGATAAGCAATAATTCATGGTTCAGTAATTTGTGATGATCTATAATAAAATGTATTATGGATTATATTATACTATCTTTAGAAAAATATATTCTTGGCACATTTGCATAAATATTTATGTACATATCATTTCTTGGTACTTACGGATATTCATTCAAGTTACTATCTTACAAACTTGACAGTAATAAAAGCAAATGTTTAATATAACCTAAAAAGGATTCTGATACAGCATGGACCATTAGTTTCAAAATGCTAGCTGCTCCATTATTTCATTGTTAATTATGGTTAATATGCTGTGGTCTGATAGAAAAGCATTCCACATTCATTTCAAAAAACAGTTTTTCACTTTAAAAATTGAACAATTCCAAATTTAATAATAAAACTAGCAAGCTTGAGTTTCGTTTCCCAGCAGTTATAATAATCACCAGCCTAATAGTAGATATCAAACAATGATCATTTTTGTCAGAAGTAATGAAATGTGGAAAGAATTGTCTTCCTACATTGAATTGATTGCTCTAAGGTACATTTGCCCCTAAGAGCAGTTGATAGGGTGATTTGTACCATATTGCCAATTTTATCAGTGAATATTACTTTTAACTTTGTTAAACATTCTATAAGAGTCATGCAAGAGTATTACATATCAGCTTTTAAGTGGGCGTGTATATGTGTACACACAAAGATCTGTCACATGCTATAATACAAATGTTCTTGAGGTACCAATTTAGGATTTCAGTTACACAAGCTTTAATAAGGACCCATCAAAGTCCCTTTACCAAGGGTCTTGAGTTTTGCTTTCTACAAAGAGAGTTGGCCCAGCAAGCTAAAGATTGTCACCTCTGCTCTGACATAAACTCTGTTCCCATTGATGTACTATATCTAATGAAGTTTTAGGGCACAATTGAATCCACTTTACATTTCCACTTTGTGTCAAGAGGCATACAGAGAAGTATGCTTTGACCCCTCCCCGCCATCTGCAAAAACCCCTGAGATGAACAGTTTAGTTGTGGGAATCCTGCATTGATGTAACAGGAACCGACTGGATCGGGCTTTTTTTTTACATTTTCACATATCTGTTAATCTTGCACTTCATATAATTGGACCTAAGGATTCATCTGATAAAAGGGCTGCTCAGTTTCTACTGTAAATAATGTACATATGTTTATATTTTAAAAATGATGTACATTTCATATATGATGGCCAAGTCTGAATATCATTTCTAATATAAATCGCTGGTATTGCATTTTTAAGGTGTTATCTTTACACAATTCGTATTTAAGTTACAATTGGCTATAGAAAAACATTTTTTATGTTTTTGTTTTCAGCTCAGAGCTCTTTGAAGAGAGAACTTTAATTTCAGAAAGATGAAAGATAAAATCTAACATTGTAAACTTTTAAAAGTGCTGATGTTGGTTTATTAGTGGTTTTTGTTGTGCAAGGGCAACTAAGATATTGAATTTGCCTGTTATATATGTTTCAGAACAGTTCCCACTAGCAGAAGAGTCTGCATTTCTGGAGGGATATGGGATTCAACTCAATATAGATTTTTAAAAATCTAAAAGGAATAGGGTGGAGTGAAGACACTAATGGCATTATTTGTGGAATTACCAAAACCAAGCCTCAACTCTGTTCTAAAATGTATAATTTTAGGAAATATTTCTGTTAAACAAAAATAAATTAAGCAATGACTTATTTTGCATATATATGAATTATTGAGTTTTTAGAAAAATACATTTTTTAAAAATACAGTTAAACACTCAAGAAACTGTGCTGTGATAGAAAATAAATTGTTGACAAAATGCTTACTGTAGAAATTACGTATGAAATATTTGCACAGAATTTGTACACTTGCACAGATGGCATTTAACATATGTACGAGACATACACCTAAAGAAAGAAGTTGTCACACATTATTTGTTACATTTTTGGACCATCACTGCAAAAATCTGAAAAATAAGTTAAATCTGAATAATCGGTTCACATGACTTTATTTTTAAGTAAAACATTTGTCACTTAAAATGTGAAATATATAAAATAGAACAATATAAGGAAATTGTCTTGGAACATTTAGTTTTAAAACTGACACATTTAAAGCTATACTTGTTTTGTACAATATGTAAATCCGAAATATGTTTTATAATATCTTTAGGTTTTTTTCAAGGTTAATTTCCCTAGAAATCTTAATTATCCTATAAAGTGCAGTCTCTCACCTGGATGAACAGTGCCCTTTCTTTTTGTATATATTGATTGAAACTTTTATTGTTATGTGAAACACATGTTGGTTTTGATGAATAATACTTGGAATCCTTTTATACAAACTAGAATGTAAGTGTAAGAATTACTGTCACTGCAATGTAGTAACAAACCTATTTTTAAATAAATAGAAAACTCGTTTTTCTAAGTTGTGTTGATTTTTGTCATTAATGAAGTTCTTGCAGGAGGAATACAATGAAAATTTTGCAAAAACAGAATGCACAGATAATGGAAGAATCAATTTTTTTTAAAAAAATCTCCTTCATGCTGCAGATCTCATCTACTTTAATAGAATGGAGCAATATCCATAGAGAGAATTTAAAACAATAAAGATGGTAACGCTGATAACCAACTACTTTTCAATATCTTTCAGGTGGGTAGTGCACTTTTTAAAAGAGGGGTTTGATCACTGTCACCATCTTGATTTTATTTACCTGCTCCCCATGGAGCCCCTGAATGGGAGATTCCCACAGAACGATATGAATGGAAATACTAGGTTGGATAGAAAAATGAAATGAATTATCGTTCCTCTGCTTTATCTCAATTCTGCTGAACATTCTCTAGACCAGGGGTGTCAAACTCAAGGCCTATGGGCTAGATCTGGGCCATGGGCTGCTTAGATTGGCCTGCAGAGCTGGCCTGAAAATATCAAAGGACCTCACAAGCCTGCCCCCCCCCCCATTTTTGGCCATCAGAGTGCTGCAGGAGGCCATGGAGGCCGAAAACGGGCCATGCTGGGGGGGGGGGTGTCTTTTGGCCCATTTTGGCTGGCACAGTGCTGGAGGAGGCAGCACCTTCTTCACCTTCTCTTTAACAACATCTGCCAGCAGAACTAGGTACCCTACAAGATTGGGTTATTTTTCCCCCTGCCATATTTCCACCCAAATATTAACCAGGCTTAACTGCATAGCTTCTAAATCCAGATAAGGAGAACCAGATGCTAAGCTTTGAACTACTGAGGTAAGGATTGTATCTAAATCTTGAGATTCTGCCTCCTGAATCTGATCTAATTTTTCACATTTGATTCATTTAACATTTGTTCTTTTTTTCTCCTCCAAGATGGTGTCTAAATCATTTGACAGCTGTATAATGACATAAATATAGTTGTGTCAAAACTGACAAGGCCCCAATACAGTAAGGTGTCTATCATCTTTCAAATCATTTTCTAAATAGAAGCTCATTAGAAAATACATCAATTTCCGCGGCCCGTTTTGGCTGGTAGAGTGCTGTAGGAGGCAGCACCTTCTTCACCTTGTCTTTAGCAGCATCTGCCAACTAGAACTAGGTACCCTCCAAGATTTGGGTGGCTGTTGTTCAGAAGAGCCAAAAACATCTGGCTTTTCACCTAGGTCTTTGATGAGAGAGTGAGTCCCCTCATATCACTGAGTTTGTCATCTTTTATCTTTTACCTGTAATTGGTTTAACTCTAAAAATTTTTTATTGTTGTGAGCCTCTCAGGGTCAGTGAGAATTGGGTGGTATATCAGTTTTTATAAATTATTA
>JANHJO010003366.1:330106-342597 GCA_032468235.1 Pseudoxyrhopus heterurus | reverse complement strand
TAGTTTTTCCAGAAATCTTTTCCGTTATTAGGAAAAAATCATTGCTACTACTTGAAATCTGGGTTCCAAACTTTAATAGAGAAGAAATGGTTTGGAAGTTTTATAATTTTATGTGCAGGTTTATCAGAACTAAATATTAAATTCAGTCTTCAATATATGGATTAGCAGCAGCTAATCTCTCTACTTGGAGCAATCTACATTGGGAAATCCAATAAATTGATATGGCTATGATGCTTGCACATAGGAAGATTGTATCCAAAATAACTGAATGGGATGGAGGCAGTTTATAAATCTAGAATTCTAGCATGAATGTGAGCTGAATTCAGGGTAGCTCCGCTAGTAAATCTTGGCTGGCATTTCATGGAACTCCTCTTGAAACAAGTCCATGTAGTTCCTTGAAAAATCATAATGGTCTCTGAAAATAATAGTTCAAACCACAGTTCAATCCCAAAGCTAAATGTTAGAAGAACTTGAATCTAAGCATGACTTCAGAACCTACTATAACTTGGGATCATGTGCCCTAGTTTTAGAACTTTGCCTTTGAGAAAGTCTCACTTTCCAAAACACATACCAGTAGTGTGTGATCAAGCAAATTCTTTCCCAGCTGGACTAAAGGACTTCTTCCCTTATTAGATACTTTTGAGCCAATGGACATCTGATGCTGGCCAAATAAAAAGAGAGTATAGTTTGATTGAATTGCCAATTGCTTCCCCAGAAGTTGGGGTGCCCTCCTGAAGAAAGAGAAATAGAGGACCCCTGCTTTTTCACCAATGGAAATGGCTTCTGAATCCAAATTATTATCTAGAGGTAATTTGCATTCAAAAAAGTAGTAGAATGTCAACTCTGATATTTCTATTTATCTTCACCTCTTAGGAGGTGAGAAGTGTAAAGGAGATTTTTGGATCTTAGAGGTTTGTCCCTGGTAAATATGATATGTAGACAATTAGCTTCTTAAAATAATCTAATTTATTGTATTAACAAAACTGTTTCATGGCATGCAAGCCTAGACATCTCTACAGTTAGAACATCACACACAAGAAAGGAACAGAGTGAGGTGGTTACCGTTATTTATACTGGAGGCTTAAGCTCCTCCCCCTTTACTCCTCCCACTATATAGACATATTCTATGGTACTTCTCTGTCAGGATATTATGTGAACTGACAGTGTGGTGTACCTGAAAAAAGCACTTTTTGCTCATCGCAGGAAACAAGTCATTCCATTTTGCCACTTACATTGTCTGACGTTAGCAAGCCTCGTTTAGCAAATGGCTTTTTAAAATAAAAAAAATTGTGCATTCATATTCCAGTAGTATTCCTACTCATTGGTGCAGAAGCCATGCTTCTTGTGCAGGCGTAAGGGATGCACAATTTAGATTGCATTCATCTTATAAGATTGTCACCATTTCTTTGGGGGGCAGAACTGATTAATTGTAATGAAAAAGGGCAAACGCCATTTTATGGAAGCATCATATTTCAATTAATACTTCATTTCCTGAAATATAAATTGAATTTTCACCCAAAGCACCTGAATTGCATTTTCCCTGCCAATATGTCTTTGCATCTGGAGAGAGGATCTTCCTGAGATCAGATGTCTGGTTCTATTTTATGATATTATTAACACCAGCACTTTTGCAGTTTTATCTGTTTCTGCTTTTTTAAAAAGAGGCTCATAATCATTTTCCACTATCTGCTACACTCTAAAACTGTCAGAAAAAAAAAGAAAGAAAAGGAGTAAAAAACCCTGAATCTGAATCCTTGATATTTAATCTTTCACATTATTTAAGAACCACAGTGTATGATTGCACAGTTCTTCGGAAAATCATATTACTGCTTAAATAGGATTTAATAACCCTTCCCCAGTATAATTTGGCTTTGACTCATTCCCATATTATCTGTAGGCATGGATTGGCAATTTGCAATCTGTTTAGGGAACACATACACATTTTTTTTCTTTAAAAAAGAAAAATTTATGATTTTTTTTTAAAAGAGCACTATTTTTTTTAAAAAAAAATCTCAATATTGTTAGTATGGCATATTGTAAGATCACCCAAAAGAACGGTAATAGCATTCCACTGAAAATCACGTGAAGTGTATATGTTCTCAGCTGAAATTTTATATTATGGGAAAACACTGACTCATGTAATTTAGAGCATCTTAACATTTTATATGTTGGGATTCTGCGCATCTCATTTAGGAGTATTATGGGCATTGTGTTATTTTGACAACATTTCCTTTCCCTGCAGTACAAACTTCCCAAGGAAACTGAACTGAGTGGATCTTTAATAAAGTCTTTTCTATTAAATGGCATAGACATTATATCACTCTCCTTGAACAATCAAGGAACGATTTGTTATAGGATGGATTCACATATCAGTGTTTATGGAACAACATAAACCGCAACGGATTGGGATTATAAAGCACGGTAAGTCATAAATCACAAACCAAAATGCATTACTGTTTGATGTGTGATAAGAACATTGCTAATAATATTATGCAAGGATTTGTACAAGGCTAATCCACATCTAACTATCAATTGACTCCTGCGTCTTTCAATTTAATAGAAGGGAATATATGTAATTCAGAATTGAACTGTGGAGCCTTGGTACTCTCTGAGCTTGGTTATTTGCTTGCAGACATTTAATTACTCAACCAGGTAACATCATTAGGAGTACTGGTCGTGGAGAGATGATGTTTCCTAGTTGGCCTCCATAGTCTTTGAACCTAGTTACAGATTGATAGACCTTATTTAGCTTAGTTGTCAGCTCTGGCTGCCAGCAAAATCAAGCACATATTTTCTGCTGTCAAGATTCTCCTTATAGAAGCAGACCATACAACATCTCTGGTGTGTGGGAATAGGAAAAGATAGAGTAATCAGTCTGACTTGCCTTTACGTTTTCTTAAAATGGTAACGGTAAACTATCCCTCTCTCATTTTTGCAATCATTTCATAGAGATCGATAGTCTTCTGAACCAGTTAGGTACAATGATCCCACATATCTTTATCCAAGGGAACAGCTCTGGATTTAAGCAACTGAGTATTTGAATCATTTTAAATGTGAATTGCTTTGCTAAAATGTTTTGCAATCTAAATGCTATCACAAATTCTTCCTAAATATTGCAAAAGTGTCAAATGTAATTGTGTAAACTGAGCCAGGTGTTTGAATTCTCCTTTTGCAAGAAACCAAGAGCTGATGGTTTCAAAGCTCTGGAGTGCATTGTTGTCTAGAAATACAGCAGCTTTCTGAATGGCAGTACAAGTCATTGTGAGTCCTCCAAAATCCTCTTAACCCTCCATTGCAATTATTTTCTATCAATTCCTCCCAGAGAAGATCATAGAGTAACATTATTCATTGTGCTTACTTGTTTTACAAAGATGTGTGTGTGTGTGTACAAATGGATATAAATGCATGGAGAAATTGTTGTTTGCTGTCCTTGCCCCTGACTTCTGCAGTTTTCATGAAAAGAATTTACACATATATAATTACTGTATGCAAGTCTTTGTGTGAGCTTTTTATTCTAGACTCCAACTTATATGGAGGAAAAGTACAAATGCATACATACACCCATACACTTTTGTTAAATCTTAACCTAGATTTCAGTAGACAAGAACACCAAATGAGATCTCATCCTCTTCTCTTCTGTATTTCTAGTACATGGGACTAGAAACTTATAGGATAAGATACCTAATATTCAACAATGACAATACTTGCTGGGGGAAGGGAATAAAATACAATAACGCGTCTTTTCTTTCAGATATAATTGAGTCTATCTTAATCATCCCAACCCTGTTAAATTTTTTCCTGCCCTTCAGCTTTGGACATAAATAAGGTATTTTTTCATGCTTATCAAAATTACAATTATTAGGATAGACTTCTTGGAGTAAGAGAACTTCTGAGAATCTTTGGAGAATGCACTCTCAGATGAATCATAACGCCACAGAAATTGGAAGGAAATGCTTAAACCATTGTGTCCAACACATCTGATTCCTCATTAAGTTGCCGACCAAAGTGGTACCTACCCATGGCTGTCCACTTTCGAACTGCTGGGTCAGCAGGAGATGGAGCATGTGACGGGAGCTCACCCCATCCTGTGGCAGCAACTAGGTTTTGAATGTGAGTCTGCCGATCGTCAGCCCAGCGTCCTACCTCGTGAGTTGCCATGCTCCCCACTCTAACTATCCTATAATAAAGAACAGCCTCCTTAATTTTTTAAGAAGGTTCATTAGTCTGTTAGATTCACTAATGTGTTGCAAGCCTGGTATGTATACAGGGGTGGGCTGCAAAATTTTTAGCAAGGGGTTCTCTGCCGGGTTGCTGGGTGGGCGTGGCCATGGTGGGCGTGGCCTAGTCAGTCTTTTGCACCACAGCGGGTGGGGGGCATTTCGAACCCCTAGCAGCCCACCCCTGTATGTACAGTACGTCTTCAATAGTACAGTAGTCTTCTCTTGCAGTATTTTGACACACAAGGATGCAAGCTAAAAGAGACCATGCTATAATGTGAATGAACACAAAATTTATTGCTATAGTGGTTTCTGCTGGATGCTGACAATCAGGTTCAGAACTGTGGCATGCTGAGAAGGAAGAGCCTATTTCCTCTCCACTTAATGAAAATTGCCTTCTGCAATAAAGCCCTGAGTAAAGAGCTTCCATGGGGCTATAATATAAATTCTTGGGCTAATTCTTCCCAGATCTGTGCTCCTAATGCTTATCACCCTTCCTCAATTACAGCTATTTTGAAGAAAAGTAGGCACATTACATTTGATTCGTGCCACATCAGGTTTGGTCAAGTGACAACTGCAACAATAAAGCGATACATTCAGACGCTATATGGGAAGAAAATCGGAAGATTTTGAAGGGTTTCCTTTCCTTTACTACCCAATTACAGTAATTTTTAGATCAAGCTTTCACTATATGTTTTATGTATGAATAACCTCTTTCCTAGTTCATGTATTTTAAGACAAGTACTTTAAGAACCAACTATTATACGTCAGATATTTCTTGCTAACTGTTGATAGACAAGGTAATAAAAGTGTCAGTTCATACAGACGGGAAGACTTATTAGCTTGTTCAGAGAAGGGTATCCGAAGCCTATACAAAATGCTGTTTTGTATTTCTTTGTGGAAGACAGCCATTTTTGTTCTCCAGTGTTTTCTCTCTAGCACATTCATGGTTCTTCCCATCTCTCCCCCGGTTTAGCTGTGGAGCTGATTATATTTTAGTCAGGAGACTGCCTTGTCATGATCAGCAGAAAGGACATCACATTTTAAAGCGTCGGTAACAAAAAAAAGTGATTATATGGTAATTTCCACTCAGCAGATAGAAATGATTTGTCACTTGACCTAGTGTCTCTGACTGAGTAGGAAATGGGAAATATAACTGTAACTTTCCTGTAGATATTACAGAACTGTCCCTACATTCAGATTATTGTAAACATGTTATCTGGGCACAGAAGACCCACTCCTGATGTTTTTGGCTATACGTCTAACTTTGAGGGTGGTGCTCTCATTAGTTGCCATATTTTGAATTGGCAGTGGCAGAACTACCATAGCCAGTGATTTATCTGGGCACTCTTCTTTGAAGGACTGTCCAGTCCAACTTGGGTTTAAGGATAAAAAGTTTAAGTAACGGAAGCAGGTCCTTTGAGTGTTCTTCTATCCAATCTTAAGGATTAGTAGACAGCAACTGAAGTAGCTGCAAGGGACCACATATAACAGGGCTTTTTAAAAGTGTGTGTGTGTGTATCACATTATATAGGCATGTGTGGTTACATATTCATAAAATCTGAGTCTTCTTTTGTTATTTTTGGCAGTGATAATTTCATCTTTCTTCAAAAATAAGAAACCTGATTATAGAAGATCCACTATAGTTGGTTGAAAAGTTAAACCTTTTCCTACATAAAATGGCAAAATAACTTGACTTCCATCCTTACAAATTCCATCCAATTCCTTACTGGGAAGCACTAGTTGTGTTCACGTATTGCACTAAATCTTAGTTTGCTTAAACATGGTTTATTGAGTATGGTTTGTCATAAACCATGGCTTGCAAGGTACAAACCGGATTATTGCTTAATGCAGTGTATAAACTCAGTCAGTGTATTCTCAACCAGCCAAAGGTTGAATAACTCTGAAGAAATCAGTCTGCACTTCTTAAATTGAACTAAGTATCAATAATCTTTGATGTAATATCTTGATGAGATTTAACAAATATTAATTAATGCATGATTTATATTTGATTCAGCATCTAGAAAATAAAAAAAATTAGATTTCCAGAAAAGGAAGAGAACTGTTATTGCCACAAAGCTTTTATTGTTGTTGTTGTTGTTCTGGTTCTTCTGTAACATAAACTGATTATAAGTTTTTTTAGATTGGAAGCTAGCTCATCAGATGCACAGAGACAAAAGACCTTAGACAATAATTACCTTATTGATCTTACCAAGTCTCTCAGTGGGTGCCATAGATCAAGCCTGGGCAATGTATGTTCTGCTAGATACTATTAGACTACAATTTTCAGGTCCTTTGCCAACGATCAACACGTATGGAAACTATAAGGAATTCTGGAATGATGACAAGCTGAAAGCACTATTCTAGAAAACAGATGCAAAAAGAATAGTAATAAAATAAATAAAAGTTGAAAAAGAGAATTGGGAAGATAAAGGAAATAAATCTTCCCAGGACAAGGTAGATAATAAGTAAAATAATCAGGTTCTTTCCAAATCAGAATTAGACAAAATAATCCACAAAGATAAGGGAAGATTGGGAGGCCTGCCATGTGGAAACCGGATAAGCCAGCAACTGCAGCAAACTATCAATGTCTCTCAGAATACTGTGCCCTCCCGCCCCATCTCAGCAGAAGAAATGAAGAAGACATTCTTCTATGACAATAGACAAAAAGGATGAAACACTAGTTATCAAGAGGGGAAGAGATAACTTGTCCTTTAAAAGATAACATCTGTGATTATCTAGATTATTGACTGAATCATTCCAATAGGCTTCTGCTTATGTAAACCCACGACTATTATCTGTCCAGAGGTGGGGTATATGTTGACTTAATAAAGTGTAGTTTCTGAATTTGTGCCTTTGTTTATTGTCTTTAATTGTCCAACTGATGTATTTTTCACTATCTCTCCATGTGTACCCAAAGTGGTGGCAATTATGTGTGACTCACATAAAGCTATATCACGTGCAACAGTTTAAGAAACTTACATATCTAGACTCTGATGTGACGTTGTTTTCTCCATGATTCTTCTCTCCGTAATGTGGCTCGTGGGATTTTCTTCCATCTAACAGATAGTAATGTAGTAATGTATCATGATTACTTTTATCGTGCATATTTACCAAATTTTCTATGAAGTGATGAGACTTGATCCTAATTTCTTTTCACTGAATTGAAGAGCACTGAAGCTGCTTTTAAAAAGTTTCTAAAGACTGGATAGTTGTAAACTGAAGTTACCAAAATAATTATTTTCCATTGATAAACCATGTCGTGTAGAACATGTGAGCTTTAGGCCTCTTGTTTTAGTTTAGCTTATAACAATGGTTTAAAATGGCATTTTCTTCACCACTGCTTTTTTATGTATTAGTTCAAGTCCCTTATGGGTTGGGCAGTCATTTTCCATCCATTTGCAAACTCCACGATTGACTATTATTACAAATTTTAATGCCCAACCCTTTTCCAGTGTCAAGCTTTGAGAAATGTTGCTTTAATCCAACTTCAGCAACTTCTTGGCAGTTGAGTGCTTTCAGCTTCAGCAACTGTAAAGAATTTTAGTGTTTGAGAAGAAATTTATTTTTTAGGTTGTACAGTGTGTTTCTGTTCCTTTACTCCCCTTGTTTTGGTGAAATTACTTCCTTGCTTCAGTAACTAAATTGAAAACACTGGCCAACTCATGAGTTTAAAATGACTCTTATTTTCATAATATCATAAGGAAGTTGCCCACTTCAAATGGCTTTCTTAAAATACCACCTACTTTAAAGCCTGCATGGGTTTTTGCATTCGGGTTCAAAAGAAATTTGGCTCCCAAATCGCCCATTTTCCTGACTGCGGAGTCACGATTTTTCCTCTGCTGGCACCAAAAACGCTCGATTTTTAAAAACAGCAAAAATACCATTTTTAAGCATGAAATTGCACCCCGAATCTCATCCCGGCATCCGTTTTTGCATTCGGGTTCAAAAAAATTTTGGCTCCCAAATCACCCATTTTTCTGACATGATTTTTCCTCTGCTGGCACCAAAAACGCTCGATTTTTAAAAACAGCAAGAAATACCATTTTTAGGTAGGTAAAACGAGTACCCAGATTGTTGGGGGTAATATGCTGACATTGTAAACTGCTTAGAGAGGGTTGCAAGCCCTCATAGGCAGTATATAAATACAGTGCTATTGCTATTGCTATTGCTATTAAGCATGAAATTGCACCCCAAATCTCATCCCGGCATCTGTCTTCGCATTCGGGTTAAAAAAAAAATTGGCTCCCAAATCGCCCATTTTTCTGACTGCGGCGTCACGATTTTTCCCCTGCCGGCATCAAAAACGCTTGATTTTTAAAAATAGCAAGAAATACCATTTTTAAACATAAAATTCCACCCCTTTATGAGTGCATCTTGATGGATCCAAAATGTGGAGAGTGAGCAACTAGATGACACTGCATATTTATTCATTAAAAACTCCATTTATAGGAAGCTGCATAATATAAGTAATCAGACTACAGTTCTGAAAATTTGGAGCTTTTGAATATAAGTGGTGGGAGCTTGTGAAGTGAAAAAAAAGCATCCTGTTTCTTTCTGATAACTAGTAATATGGTTTCTTTTAAAAAAAAATCAGCATGGGAGAATGCACATCAAGATGAGTGAAATAAAACTAGAGAAACAATATTTTAATGATATAAATAAAATTACTATAAGATTTATCTGGCAAGGAAGGAAACCTAGAATCAAATTAAGTGCATTGCAAAAGGAAAAAGATAAAGGAGGATTTGGTTTCCCCGATTGGGAAAGGTGTTATCAGGCGTCGGTAATAGCATGGGCAAAAGAATGGATCAGCTTAGAAAATAAAAGACTGTTAACACTAGAGGGCCATGACTTACAGGTAGGGTGGCATGCCTTCGCCTGGTATGGGAAGAATACAACCCATAAATATTTTCAGACCCATTATGTGAGAGATGTGATTTTCTCAACCTGGAATAAAATTAGGAAAAAATTATACTCTAATGTACCATTCTGGGTCTCCCCATTGGAAGCCTGTACGTACCCGACTGTGATGAATTTGGAAAAAATAGTGAGGTATAAAGGTGTACTAAAGGGGAATTAAAGACAAAGCAGGAATTAATGGCGCAAGGGATTGATTTATCGTGGTGGCCCCAGGTACAATTAAACGCCAACTTGAGTCTTTAAACCTGCTTAGTAGCAGTTTTCTGTATCCTGATACTTGATCTGCTGCAGCAGCATCCTGTTTCCAAAAAGTGTTTTACCATCAGTGTCACTACACTTAAGAAGCACCTTCCATCAAAAAAAAAAAAGAAGTGTTGAATTCACCCATTGCTCTTTATTGGATGTGCAATCCATTTGTGCAATTTATAGAATAGTTTGCTTCATAACATCAATTCTCCCAATATGTGTTTGTTGCACATTTGGACTGTGCTACAGCAAAACACCAAACAAATGGAATGATAATATTGCATTGCAGTAAAAAAAAAAAAGGTATTTGTAGCGTATTGGGTCAATATTGTTGCTGGATTCCTTGGATGGAATTAAAGTTTTAAAATCTAATTGTGAATGCTTACCAAAACTAGAATAAGTGTTTCTTGTCCACAAATATCCTTCACACAATGTAACCTCTTTCTATACCCCTTTCCTAGATGTTAAAGCAGTGTTTGATTCTAATTGTGGGAAGTTAATTGATTGACCAGTGCCTGTTATACATAATGTTCATATGTCATGAAAGCACGTTGCTTAGAGTAAGATCAACTCCAAGTTTACATCACTAGAGCTACAGAAATACAGAAGGATGTTCAGAAATTCAAATTTTAATTCCATGGTTGGCCAGCTTAACAACTCAGACTTGAACGTACACACACACACACACAGAGAGAGATCTGGGATACTCTC
Organism: Pseudoxyrhopus heterurus; assembly: GCA_032468235.1. Classification (NCBI taxonomy): domain Eukaryota; kingdom Metazoa; phylum Chordata; class Lepidosauria; order Squamata; genus Pseudoxyrhopus; species Pseudoxyrhopus heterurus. The sequence continues at coordinate 332,500 of JANHJO010003366.1, read as the reverse complement.
AAGGAGTCCAAATAATCTCTAAAGAACATTGAGGGTCTTAGTGCAGTATTGGAAGTAGATGTGCTGCAACTCAATTATCAGAAAACCAAAGTTGTGGCTTTTGTCAAAAGGCCCCAAACCCATTTAGGAATTATAAATCACCACAAAATTGAATAGATTGCCTTCTTCAAATACTTGTGGATGATTTGTTACTCTGTCAGCAATAGGAAAGCTTGTGAGGGCTACATTTTTCAAGGTATACAGAGAACTTATCTGCAATCCTTAAAAATCTTAGAGAAAGATGTGGACCATAAATATTCATAATTGTTGAACTCTTTAAAGCCAGCCTTTCAGCATAGGTACTCTATGATCTCAACTGAGTCCCTTTCCCAATTTTCCCCATTGGAATTTATATGGATTAAATTCTTTAAGCCCCAACTATATCTCCACTGCTGTAACTGAAGACAGACCTCATTAGAAGAGCATGACTGTTCATACTTAGCTATTGGCTTAGACCAGAGGTCTCCAAACTTGGCAACTTTAAGACTTGTGGACTTCAACTCCCTAAGCATAGCTGGCTGAGGAATTCTGGAAGTTGAAGTCCACAAATCTTAAAGTTGCCAAGTTTGGGGACCTCTGGTAGACTTCCAACCTGTTAGTCTTGCTCCTCTAACCACAAACAATGATTTCCAATCAAGTTAGAAACAAACAGTTGTGAAAACTTTCCTCTTTCCTATATGGTATGGGTTAGAATCAGGACGAAGCCTTATGAAACATATTTACTGACACTAATCACCAGTCTTAAGATCTCTTTCCCTGAAGATCTTAGATATACTATATCTCACCTGGCATACTTAACACCACTGGAAATGCAAGATGCAGGAGGACCTTTACTTTGGCTTGATTTCATACTTCTTCTCAGTAATACCCCTTTTACTCTCAGTATACAGACAGTAGAGCATGTCTTCTTCCACTGCTTAACACAGATATTTTCTGCAACTTTATTCAACAGTTACTACAGAAGTATCCAGGACACACAGAGCAGTTTTACAGTTCCCTGTGCTACATCTTTCAGCCATTAACCCTGCCACAAAATACAGCTTTCCCAAGTACCATGTGGCAGTGCTCAACATTTGCTATAAAATAAGTGCTAACTCATGCTTACTACCCAAACTAATAGGTTAGCCTCAGCATGTCCCTGGTCTGCCATCAAAGAGCATTTAGAGTGTATGAGGTTATGATTTCATATTTTATCTTATTTACCCTCAATGTCACATATTTTGTCTGTTTTTGATATTCCTCTATAGCTTTTTATGTCTTTTATACTCCTATGTCCCCTGTGTCCTTTTATACATTTTTATGCTCCCATGACTTATTTTAATGTCTTTATTCCTTCCCCATGCCTTATGCTGGTTTATGATCATAATAAAGATTTATTTGATTTGATGAATCTAGAGCACTCTAGGGTTATCTGAATAATCTCCATCTTCCACATCATCATTCCAGTGACATTAGTTTCCTGCAGTTCACTGTTGGTAAGAAAAGAGGCAGCACACATACTGCTATCATTCATATTGCTACACCACATTATCGGGGTCCTTGAACACATGAAAGCCAATTTGACTTGTTGACATTCTACAGCAGGGGTCTTCAAACTTGACAGCTTTAAGACTTGTGGACTTCAACTCTCAGAATTCCTCCTCCAGTCATATTAGCTCAGGAATTCTGGGTGTTGAAGTCCACAAGTCTTAAACTTGCCAAGTTTGAAGACCCTTGATCTAGATTAATGATGTATCACTCTTCCCAGTTTCATAGGAAGGGCATTTACTCCACAGAGCTTCCCCTGTTGAACAGAAAATGTCCTCCTACTCAGACAGAGAAACAAATGGCATTTTCACACAGCTAAACCCTCAGAACCATTCTCAGAAAAACCCACAATTTTATGGACGGCAGCCACTGTGGAGCCAGAGATGAAATTTCCTCCCTCCAGCTCACCTACAACAGAAGACAATAATTGCCTCAGGCCAACAAATACTGCATCCTGGATTTGACTTGCTTGTGTGAATGTCTTGTGTCTATTCACAAGGAAAGAAAGGGAGATCAACGGAGAGGCGGGCACTGGGGAGAGCCTCAGCCAATGGGACGCTGCCTGCTTCAAAGGGGGAGGAGTTCAGTATCTTGAAAATTTGAAAATTGGGTGTCTCATGAAGATGTCATTACAGAGGTACGGTAATGATCCAGGAACAGCCCCCTTGTCTGGAAAGGAAAGGCTCCCCATTTCGAAAGGCTCTCCAATGCAATCTAATAAAAAGTCGTATCAAATTTCTACAAGTCTAAGAAAGAGCCTTGAATGGTGCAGCGGGCTAAACGCTGTACTTAAAGTAATTAAGTTTCAGCTCCCAGCTGCCTGCAATT
>JANHJO010003366.1:316529-326981 GCA_032468235.1 Pseudoxyrhopus heterurus | reverse complement strand
CTGCCTCTGCCATCACTTATCAGCTATTTCCACCTGCTCTCTTTGTTTTGTCAAGTTATTCTCCACATCGGCCACCTTCTCCTCGCTCACACTCCTCTTCTGCAGATCATCACAATCCACCATCTCATAGGTATTCCATTTTTTGTTTGGTGTATCCAAGATGTTTAAAACTTTATTGCAAATTTCCAAGATTACATCCAAATTCTCAATTATCTTTTGGCAGTGCATAGAATTCACCACCACAGGACCGCCATCTCCACTTGTTCCGTCATCATGTCTGCCATTCTGATCTTAGCGGCTGAGAAAATATCATTCCAAAATCAAGCCACAAAATTTTCTCTTAGAAATGCTTATTCCGTTGCTATTCCGATCTAATGGCAGAGTCTATTTTAAATTATAATTGATGTTCTCTCACCCGATCACAACTCTGTTCTCCGTCTCTCTCCAGCACAAATTTTAAGCCCAGAGTGGCTTCAGCTTTGAGGCGGCCATACTGCCACCGCTTCTTCCACCGTCGGCTACAGGGATATCTAACAGGAGGGAGGAGATGCGGCTCCCCCCGGTCCATCAGACCGTTCCCCCTTGCTTCACCTCCTCTTTGGGGAGGCTTAGGGCCCTCGGGTGGAGAAGCCTGGAGCGGATCCACAGAGGTAGCAGATCCAGCATCCAGCTCCGCAGAAGTCCAAACCAGAAGTCCGCCTTACACCATTTCTGACAGATGTATTCCAGTCTCTTGAAAGCCTCCAATGATGAAGCTCCCACAACTTCCAAAGGCAAGCTCTTCCATTGGTTGATTGTTCTGTCAGAAAATTTCTCATTTCTAGGCTGAATCTTTCCTTGAGCAGTTTCCATCCATTATTCCTTATCTGGACTTCAGGTACCTTTGGAAAGTAGCTTGACCCCTTTTTCTTTGTGGCAGCCCCTCAAATGTTGGAACACTGCTATCATGTCTCCCCTGGTCTCTTCTCTTCACTAGACTAGCCATGCCTAGTTCCTGCAACCATTCATCGCATGTTTTAGCCTCCAGTCCCCTAATCATCTTGATTGCTCTTCTCTGCACGCTTACTAGAGTCTCAACATCTTTTTTATTAATAGTGTGTTGACCAAAACTGGATGCAATATTCTAGATGTAATCTTACTAAGGCTTTTTAGAGTGGTATTAGTACCTCATGTGATCTTGATTGAATCCCTCTGTTATCAAAGTATTAAAAGTATTAAGGTATTAAAGTAGTCAATTTGTTCTCCACTTCACAAAAGCATAAGCAGTAGTAACAGTTTCAGATTTTAAAAAAGACAGAAACAGCCTTAGAAACAGATGAGCTAATTTCATTTTAATAGAGATTTTTAAATAGGAAGATTATCAGAAAACCATGGCAACAGATATGCTGAAGCAGCGCAGGACACGTTTTGCACATAAGGGTCTTTTCAGCTCACCTGATTCTGGCAAGGTAAGAGGACTATGGGGGAAAACCTTGGTCATCCAAGAACTGATTTCAGTAAACCACCAATAAATGAACAGAACCAAATCAGAGTCAAGCATCAGTCACTCCAAGGAGAAAGAAGCATAACTCATCAGATACAAGAATTGAAAGATCAAACTTTTCTATAGCAAATACTCCAAAAGACTTAATATCTTTTCTCATTTAATCACATTTCAGAAATGCTGCACAAATAATTAACTTCCTAACTCCATTCCGACTTTTTTGGTGAAAATAGGACTCCATCTAGAATACCACAGTCCTCATATAAAAATGATTTAGTGCATAATTTTAATAAAGTTTAGAACTCACAATAGGCAGGCATCCATTTTATTATATAGTTTATACATAATCGCAATGCAAACCAGCTTTCCAACAGTCATTTACTTTGAATGATTTAGGTCCATAAAACAGAACAATATGTAATTCTTTTCCAAACATAATACATTTCAAAGGAAATACAAAAACACTTAATTCCAATTTGTTTAGGAAAAACAAGTTGGTTCTTGAACATTTCAAGTTATTGTATAACTCAATGTACTTACAGTGGAAATTTATTACATCCCACTGAATTCAGCTAGACTTATTCCTAAAAAGATGTATAGAGAAATGCAGCATTTTTCACAAATTCTTCTCAAATGACTGAGTGTAAGTTTCCTTCACATATATACAGAGCGGTTGATTCCTTTCTCAAAACTCCATTTATCCGTGTAAGATATTTTGCTTCCAGTTGCCATCATAGTGCTTCAAAAGAACAAGATGTACCATAATGTGATTACAAAAAATTAAGAAATTATCTGCAAAGAACAATCTCTGACATTATTTTAGTTACTTCTACCCACCCAATCTATTCCGATTTTCTCAAGAGTTACTTAAAACAGTAAGTAGATCCAATTCTTTGGAGTAACAAAACCCAAGTAAAGTGCTTGCTATTTAATTTGGAATCCCTTTAAGAGTACAGCTGTTGGGCATTCTGGTTTTATACTGCAGGTGATACAATTGGACCTATGAGAAAAAGGCATGTAAGCTATGGAGATATAGTCCAAAACAAACACACCTCTCAGTTCTTAAATGCTCCATATCTACTGGCTTTAGCAATGAATTCCTTTAGCAAAGACCCATCCATTTCCCAGAAGGCAGGTGTCTGGGTGACTTCAGTCAAATGATTGATACAAAACTTAAAGCAGAATTCTTCTAAATCCTAAATAGAAAACAAAAAAAAATATTTAAACTCATTCAAAACAAGTTTTAAATTAAAACATTCAATATTACCAATGCTGAAGAAAGTATTAACAGCATACCCAACATTTGTTATTTTCAACTAGGTCGTTCTGCCACTTGTTTTAGCCACAATAGAAAAAGGAAATATTTTCATTTTACCTGTCTTAAAATCTTTTTCCATGTATGTGAAAATACAATTTGAATAGGTATAGTAGCATTAAGATATTATGATATCACTTTTAAGTATTTTATTTCCAGGTTATAGATTAACTTTGAATTACAAACTACTTCAAGGTGGAATATCTGGATTGAACAAAAACTTATCAACAAACAAGTAATGTATTTGGTATTAAAAACAGAATAAAAGTATTATGATGGGACAAATTGTTTCACATTCTTAATGCAGCAAAAAAAAACCCACCCTTTTAATAGATAAATCATCCCTAAAACCTTACATATGTTCTCATAACACACTTGGAACAATTTGCCGTAACTCTGGAAAGAATTCTTTGGACAGATGTGTCTAGCTCCTCTCTTCATTTTCACCATTAAAATGCTTATTATTTGATAATGCATGAAGAGAACTGTGGCCTCCAATGGTGTTTTACTATGAATAACACAAAGGAAAAAAAAAGCCTGTACTTTGGCAATGAGATACACACGCATCTCCAGGGTGTTGTGGACTGAGCCCTGCAAAAGAGTTTTGAGATGCCCAGCATGACTCCAAGGAGCTGAACTCAATTACATCTCAGGCTCTTACGTTATTGTTGTAAACACAGGACTGCATTACATAGAACCCAAGAGTCAATCCCTTAGTCCTGAATGTTATTGCAGCTGAGAACTGGTCAGAAAGCTCTAGTAATTTGGCTACACGCTAAGTTGAGTATGAGTCTCAAGTGCTAAATCATGTGTCTGACTTCATACACCTGGAAATTCACAGAATGCAAACTGATGGAAGATATAAATTGCCAACAAACCCATCTTTGTCATTCTAAGACATTTTGTTGCTGATTTCTATCACCCAAGATGCCTCTCCAAATATATCTTCATATATGTCACCCCAAGACATATCACCCAAACAACCCCAGGACAGTACTCCAATTTACCACCAGTATTCATCCAGTGTATATGCAAACACACCATCTTCTGACTTCCACCTCCCCTCTTAAAGTCATGTTGTGCCCGGCTGCTTCACTGTTTTCCTAGCAATTCCCCAAGGTGCATTGGAGAGGGCAGATTTTAGGGGACCGCTGATTTACCTCTGCATCATAGCGCACTGCTGCAGAGAGCAGTGAGAAAGCATTGTCCACTGTGATTCCTCTTTTGATGAGATGCTGACATAGTTTTTTCAATCGATTTTCACAGTACGATGTAGCCAAGTCCAGAAGCCCTGAAATTAAGGTTTTAATTAAATTATGTACAATCTCCTTGCACATTGGTCATAAAAGGTTGCACTGAAAATGTAAACTCTTTACACATCTTAGGAGGCAGCATTCACCAGAAAAGGCTGTTAAACAGAGAAAGGCATATTCAGTCCATTGTCCCTTCTGACTTGGCTCCCGCAGCTTAAAGGGAGGTAGACTGGAGAGGCCTGACTGATACGTTCTTTTGATCCCTTCCTGTAACTGCTGTATGCCAGGTTGTGGACAGCTCCTATAACTAATGCACTGTATACAGTGGAACCTCAGTTCACGACCACAATTCATTCCATAACTTTGGTTGGGAACCGAATTGGTTGTGAACTGAAACAAATTTTCCCATTGGGTTGTATGGAAATACGATCGATCCGTTCCAGACCCCTATGAACTCTTTTAAGATTTTGAAGCGCACAAATACAGCACTGTAGTTAAATATGCCACAGAAATCATAGTGTAACAGTAAAATCCTTGAATACAAACACTGAGAAAACCATGAACAACAGAGAAACCTGTTCAGTCGGTCGATTCTGAGCGAGAGAGAGGTTGCTGTTTTGCGGCAGAATCTGCCTCCGTGATGGAAGGACACTCTCCCTCAGGTGTTTTCTCTCTTGAGATTTCTTTGTCCTCAGGAAGTTTGGTTGCGAACCAAGGATATGTTCTTGAACCGAGTCGAACATTTAGCTGATTTTTTTGGTTGTGAACCGATTTGGTTGTGGATAGAAGTGTTTGTGAACCGAGGTTCCACTGTACTTGTATCCATTACTCTAATATATAGACAACATTTTCTTTCTAAGACTTTATGACAATCCCAAAGAATCTGGCCTTTTCAGTCCATTTACTGTAGTTCATCTTGACTTTTTCTGATTCTGTTCAATGAAGCATTACTGCAAAGCATTTCCCCTCCTTATTCCATCTTTGGGTCAATTCAATATCAAATCCATTCACATCATGCTTAAAGTTCTGAAGCTTTTTGGTCCTGTGGCAGCAATTTCAATCAATTTCAATGCTGGATTTAATATGAAGATCATGCAGTTGAGATACCTCAGTGGGTCTCACAGAAATCTCCTTCATTCTCCAACCTTATAGTGGCATTCCTTGGCTTGGTGAATGGATTACAAGAAAATCCTTTGGCAGTGCCCATTTATTTTCTTCACCATCCTCTCCTTATCAAACACCCTATTTAAAGCTCTTAGCCTTGTCCAGAAATCATTCTCAGGAACTACGTGATACAGAGCAGTTTCTTTATGAACAGAACATGATCCCACAAAGCATCTGCACCTTATACTGTAAATATGGAACAGTTCTCCCTCCCACCAAATCACATTTGTCATGGAGCATTTGGCAAACATAAAGAAAATCCTGCAAATCAACTCAGAATACAGAAGTCCTTGATGAATGGCTGCTTTATGGTACAACAGCATCACACTCCTCTGATATTGTTGATTCAGCTTCAGATATTCACATATTGATGTCCTTTGTGCTGGTTAATGACCACAATAATCTTGTTTAGCCTTCTTTAACTGGACATACCACCCATCAACTTGTTTGTAAGTCAAAGACAATATCAGTGCCTGAAATACTATGGCAAAAGTAGTAATGTACGTAACAGTAATCTCTCAAAATGGGATGTGTTTTTCCATTACTGAAATATACTGTATTATGTAATCAGGGTTCTTCAGAGATTACACTGGACTCTGTTCCCTTGCATTTTGTTCGCTCTCTGGTAACCAGGCAACTATAGCTCTTAGCCTTATATTACCAGGCTCATGTGACTTAATGCAGACTCCTGATGTAGTAGGATCATCTCCTTTGGGACAGCTTGAATTTATTAACTAGACCTAAACAGTTTCATAATTTATTTTCTTCTTGGCAATACATTTTGACAGAAAGAGAACACCTTTGCAGCCTCATTTCTTGCAATACTTTTTCACCATAGTTCCATCCTCTGACACTCAAAAGACTACACTTTTAAAAATGACTGAAAACAAAAAAAACCTCAAAGATGCACACACATTGTCAGAGAAAAGGGAAAAAAAAAACATATAATGTGCTTTAAAAAAAAAAATCATTTTAGCAATAGTTACAATTCTGTATATAGTTATATAACACAATTATTCAATATGTGCAATACACACCAGAGGCTATAAATTAGCACTTACTGGTAACTTAGTTCTTCAAATGTTATTTTCACACAACCACCCAATCTTCCTTTCTGTAGCTATTGTGCTTCTATAATACACTTGGATTTCATGGTTGCTGTGGCAGTTGCAGGGAACAGATGGAAAAAGTGAGAATTGTCTTGCCTAGTTTTTGCACAAGCAGTTCTCACTAAAACTCTATTTTAGCAGGTTCCCAGAATTACATCTGTTCATATAATCCATACATAAGAATGCCTTACTTGCCACTTGAAAATTCCCAGGTCTGCAACCTGTTTTTCTGTTAATCCTGATATTATAACTAGGAGCGATAGAATTTTAACAGATGTGATTTACATTATAAATAATGCAATTATTCAGCTCCAGAATGTCTTTTTCTTTTAGCATAATTAAAACATACTTATAAAACAGAATGACTACATCAGATTTGACAGGAAAGTCCGTTCCTAAGCCAAGCTGGAACAAATGGCTATTTAGTTCCAGGCTTTCCAGAATTGACTGCTATGGCACCAGATTTTTTCACTTTTGTCATATTAAAATAGGATGCTTATGTTTGGAGTAACCTGTTGACTTTTTTTTTAACATATATATTGTGAACAGATGTTGGATTGTTTCAACTATTTGACAAACAGATTTTCACATCTGGGATATATTTACCTAATATAGCAGTTTTGTTAAATATGGATGGGAAAGTTTATAATTATTTGAAGACCCATACGTAAGGGAAGGAGAACGTATTATTTTGAATGTATCTTTCAGCATTCACCTAGGGTGGATTTTTTTTATATTTAATGTTAGAATTACAATTTAGTTTGTACACAATTTTTTTCTCTGTTGTTGGTGTTTGATGTTTATTAATTTGTTTTTTTCTTTGTTGTTTTTCTCTTTTGTATTTTACCTTTGGCGATAAAATGAAAATAAAATTAATTAAAAAAATAGGGTGCTTGGATTTGCCCATTTTCTAAGTCCTTCTACTTTTTCCAAACTTTTGCATAGATGTTCCTCATAGATGCATACAAATATAAAAGGAAATGGCATCAAGAAAGGATTTTGATACAACTAAATCCTTTCTTGATGCCATTTCCCTTTATATCTGTATGCATAAAATGGTACATACATAAAATGGTACAAAGATCCCCTTGGGCTACCTTTTCATCTTTTCTTTAAGAAAGGCTATAGCCATCATGCTTTCAAATCCTATTTTGTTAGCTGCTGAGATATCTGGAAGAACTGTTGTCTATTACAACAACCCCAAACCTTTCTCTTTTAAAACTATGTCAGAAACCAAACTGGAACAAAATATTCAGTGTGATACAGGATAGCATGGGGTCCAGAAGCCACTGCTTGTTGCAAACCTTGTTCAAGAACTGGTATTTATCTAAATAATAGGAGCAAATTATGTATCTTTAATAAATGTCGAACCATAGTCTCCTTCAAGATGATAGGTACTAGCTCTTACAATTTATCATTTGCAATATCTAAGGTCAAAACTGATTGTCCAATCCTGGCTAATTTTGGTCACTAGGAAGAGTAATATTCTACTGAAAAGCAGGCCTTTCAAATGTATTGCTATTTTCAACAGAAACCAAACAATATCTGTAGCAATTAAGGTGTTATATGTAACTGTAATAATTATGTATACAACTGAAAATAGTTTTATTTGCAAAATGCAAAACAGACTGGTCTTGATGGGTTTCCATTCCACCGGTATATTGCTCAACCTAGATGAAGATGATAATATACCAAACAAAACCATAGCTGGTGTTATATAGATATAATGGTTCTGAAGAAGTAACTTCTTTCACTGCAATAGAAAATGAGCTCTAACTTGACTTTCATAATCTTGAGTTGCTCATCAAGATGATCTTGGTGTTTTCTCCAAGAACAAAAATTCTCCAAGGACAAAAAATGTTAGAAATGTTAGCAAGTCTTCTGAGATTACCACCATAATCCTGAAAATGCCTATAATCCCATTCCACAGTTCAGTCTTTTTGGAAATCCATAAGTGAAGAGATTTTTCATTGTGAATAACAATGTCAGAATTGAGAAAAACACATCTGAAAGGCAGTATGTCCACTCTCTGATTATGCAATTCCTTACAATGCATATTTCCCTTTTAATTGGAGATGCAATTATCATACATAAGAGAGACCAGTGACACTTAAGAGGTCTTCATTTATTAACCTCACTTGGAAATATATCACCAAAACCTCAAACACGATATCCATCTAGAGATGATGGTTCAACGTACAGGGAATCTTTTGGAGATGTGTAAAATGTTCTTTGCTCACATTTTAGAATGGCATTGCCAAAACCAATTCAAAGATTATGCTTATATTACCATCAAGATACAAAGGACCACTATGACATGTCTGCTTCCACATAATGTTGAAGGAAATGGATTATATCGGTGGAGAGGGTGATGTGGTCACACCCCAATGCTAGGTTTACTATATACAGTACTAGCTGATAACCTGGCTTTGCCCATGTATTTATTCATCGGAATGCTGTATCTAGATGGAGTAGCTCTATTGGTCCTTAGCTCTATGGGCCTGATGCTGATCTCTGCAAGTGAGTAGCTCTATGGGCCCATAGCTGTATGGGCCTGTAGCTCTATGAGCCTGATGCTGGTCTCTGCAAGTGAGTAGCTCTATGGGCCTGACTCTGATCTCTGTGAAGTAATCAGAAGGAGCCCGCTTGTGGAGTAATAAGCTCAGCACTATTTTTAGGGGACACGGATGCCCTGAGGGGTGCTAGGGCTGTCTTACCCCCAGTGTTTATTCCAGGAGGGTAAGTTATCTGTGTACCAAGTTTGGTTGAAATTGGTCAAGCCGTTAAAGAGTCTATGTGGAACATACATACACCCCCATATCCTTTTTTTATATATATAGAAGATGAATTATTCCTTAATGGAGTAACCTAAGAAAGCAAACCCGTCACAACTTTAACCTCAAGGATAAATGCTTAGACTTTTTAAAGCATCTAGCACCATGGTTTTACATTAACATATACCCTCATGGCCATAAAGGGTAATTTTCATTACTTCTGAACAAAGGTAAGTCCACTAATGAAACTGTATGGCAGATAAAATAAAAATGAGTCATATTTTCCAAGTAGGAAGTTGCTAGGAAGAAAAGATCAACACATGTCTAACTGCATCTATTTTTCCCCTCACTTTTTTAGTCTATTACATTAGCTATATGGAATATACCAATTAGGCAGAAACCACCTTAAAACAGAAATTGAAAGGTTTTTGAGCTTTGCCTCTGGATAATTTCATAGTGATGCATACCCTTGTCATTTGACAATGATCGGAAGAGAGTGATGGCCTTTGTGGGTCTTTCACTTTACCCACATGCCCACACATTTCCTCTCTGTTGTTGTGCTTTGGGATTTGATTCTTTCTGGCCTGGTTTGCAAGAATAAAGGATGCTTCAGAAATGTAGTATTATGGACAAGAAGGGCCAGACATGTATGAATCGTTAGATGGCTTGGCTCTCATCCACTGTGCCACTGATTGATAACTTATCTGGCATAATCCACCCAACCATTTGCAGTGGTTAGGATGGCTCATTCTAAGTATATTTACATTCTGGTATGTGTGGATACTGTCTGGTTCATGGTGAAGCAATCTTTGCTTTATGGGATCAAAAAGGAAATGAACTCAATGTGCTACTTCTCCATGTTTTTAAAGAAACTCTGAATTAGAAAGGCAGGGTATACCCAGGAAAAAACAACAACTTTTTTTCTCTCTCTCCATCTACTTCTATAAAACAACAGGAAGCAATATCAACAAATAATGCGGTATGAAAGTGCTAAGTAATAAAAAGATATGATCATTGCAATTGAGCATGCCAGTTTTATGTTCCCTAGAGAGCTACCAGCAGTGAATCAAACAGTAGATTAATAATTGATGCTCAGACTCTCAAGAATTGGAAAACAGCAAGGATTTATTTTCCCTTCGATGTACGCATAATTATGCCACAGAGAAATTGCACAGAAAGATGATATATTTGGGTGTATGTGTGTGTGAGGGAGGGGAATGAATGGATGTTGAAGGGGGATATCAGTGGCCAGGGTAAAGAGTTTCAAAAGTTACACCCCACCTCTATATCTATCTATCTATCTATCTATCTATCTATCTATCTATCTATCTATCTATCTATCTATCTATCTATC
>JANHJO010003366.1:107633-118137 GCA_032468235.1 Pseudoxyrhopus heterurus | reverse complement strand
GCTGGGTGTGCCCTCCCAGAGGCTCCGGCAAAGCCTCGGGAGCGCGGGGAGGGGGAACACGCCCCCCCCGCTGTGGTGCACGAGGCCGACTAGGTCACACCCACCATGGCCATGCCCACCCAGGAACCGGGCAGAGAACCCCTTGCTAAAAAATTTGCAGCTCATCCCTGTACGTGGCCCTTTACATCGATGCCAGAGACCTCTGTCTAAAAAGTGGGCAACAATAAGACAAAAAATATTTTAATATTTATTTCTCATTCACATTGAATCTACTTAAATACCGTTAATATAGTTATTCTTCTATATATACATTCAATAACTTTCTATTCTATTACCTCAAAAATTACAGTTTGGAAGTAATCTTTTTTTTGGGGGGGGGGATCTCACCTATGACATTACAGATCCGAATGTGCTTCTGAGACCACAATTTATACATCTCAAACAAACAATAGAGCTTTCTGCAGAGATTATGGTAGAATGACTGTCTTTTAGCTGCACCACTCAGGTGAGGAACCAGTAGGTGCAAATGGAAATATTCACCAATGGGCCATTTTAAAGCTGATCACGACATTCATAGACGAGTAGTACATACAAAAGAAAAGAACAGAATATTCTTTAAATAGAAATAAAATGCATTTCGTGTCAGGGAAACATGCAGCCAATGCAAAAAGTGAAGCTAAGTTTTCTTTTCCAATACTTTTGGATTAGATTTTCTAAAATAATAATTTACAGCTGGGGAAAAAATTAAACATACTAACAAAATCCAAGGACGTCTTCTTTTAAAAAAAAAAGTGCTGAAAACTAAATCATTTCAAGGACTTTCAATGAGATCAGACATGCAAGTGCTGGAGGACTTTTAAAACATGCTTTGCAGTAGTGAGCAGTGAAACCACATCATGGAAATGAGAACTGAGATTACTCAGTTGATAGTTCTTAGACTTAAGAAACAAACCGTACGCACTAAATCAAGAATGGACATGCTTATGTTATAAACTAATTTTGAATTGGACCTCTTCTCATTTCCCCCACCAGAACCTGATATACAGTTTAAATGATGTGGGAGTGTGGAATAGATATCGAGTGCAGAAGCGATGTGATTTCTGTTGTTATATAATTTCAACGCTTCTTGCAAATTCCCAGAACCAAATACTTATTTTGGTAAACACTTTTTCCTAGCCAGTTCATCAACACATCCGTGCAATTTTCTTGGCAACAGCATGGAAGTGGTTTGGCATTGTCTTCTTTTGCGATGCAATTTCAACTTTCCAGCTTGTCTTAAAGCCCTGGGATTTCCTGGTTGTCACCCATTCAAGTTTCATCCAGATGCTACTTGCCTAGCTTTCCTGAGACCCACTGGGGGTCAGCTATCTACCGTCACCTGGCGATGGTTTTCCGAGGAAAGGAGAGAGACAGCAATTCTAAATGTTAATAGTATAGGCACCCTTCAGTCTCATAGTGACTATGGTATCGTGCTCCGGGTGGAGATCTAGTACCCACCAGAGCGTAATAGCCTGGGTAGTTATTATATGGAGGATAAGCTGTTACCCAAGCAGCAAATCCCCCTCTCCACGCCGCTGAAAATAATCCAATGGAACAGCAGGCCGATACGATTGGTTCCAGCTGCATCGCAGGAGTTGCCAGATTCATCTAGGATCGAACTCATAGCCTCCTGAATGTGAGACGAGAGCTCCACCTCTAGGCCGCCGCACAACCCCTAAATGTTAATATATGGTTAATTAAAGGTTTAATATCTTTTGTTATTTAATATTTAATTAAGTATTCAATATTTGATTAAATATTTAATAACATTAAACGTTTTAGGTAGTATTTTTCATATTTTGATAGGCCACATCAACAATACAGCTATTTATTTGCGGTCTATCTTGAGTGATAAGATCTTTGTGATTCATAAATCATTACACAGAGAGGCTGAACTTTAGGCGAAAGTGATTGAGCTAATATGAATTATTGTTCCATCTTATTTTGTGGACCTCAGATAATTGTCATGGAAATAGTTACAGTTAAAAAAAAATAGGAGTTTGAGAGCACCATTTCTCACTAACAAATTTTATTCAAAAGCATAAACTTTTATGAACTGTAGCTCACTTCATCAAATGTAGCTTATGAAAGCCGCTGGGTGAGATCATCTGTCACCATGGATTGAGGTGTCTGCAGTAGGCTGATGATGCCCAGCTTTGTATTCCCGCCCCCAGGGACCCAAGTTTTGCTGTTACTTCCCTCTTGCAGTGCCTGGAAGCTGTGGGGGCCTAGATGGAGCAACAGGCTTTGACTGAACCTTGGCAAGACCGAATGACGTTAGGTGCATAGACCCCCAGATTCAGAACTTTGTCATCTTTAATTCTGGATGGGATTACATCATCCCAGACAGATCCGGTCCCACAACTTGGGGGTTCTCCTGGACT
Organism: Pseudoxyrhopus heterurus; assembly: GCA_032468235.1. Classification (NCBI taxonomy): domain Eukaryota; kingdom Metazoa; phylum Chordata; class Lepidosauria; order Squamata; genus Pseudoxyrhopus; species Pseudoxyrhopus heterurus. The sequence continues at coordinate 115,714 of JANHJO010003366.1, read as the reverse complement.
TGTGACTCCTCCTCAAAGAAGAGAGCCTTTGTGCAACTTTGGGTTGCGCACTAGTTGTGGCCTTTCCTGGAGCAGGTGTCCCTGCATTCAATCATTCAGGCTCCACTGCAATGTACTCTACATGTGTCTATCCTTGGAGAGCATCTGAAGCCACAGCTAGTGCAGAGTGCAATAGTATAGGCAGATTTTGGAGCCCCAAGAATGGAGTGTGTAACACCACTACTCTGTGAGCTGCATTGGCTGTCATTTTGCTTCTGGGTGCAATTCAAGGTGTTGGCAATCACTTTTAAAACCCTTCATTGTATGGATCCAAGGTACTTGAGGAATTGTCTCATCCCACTGGATTGGCCCATCCTACCCTGCTGATAGAGGAGGCATGCTGTGCTCCCCGTCAGCCTGATTATTCCAATAACCAGGAGAAGGGCCTTCTCTGTTGTTGCACCTGCCCTCTGGAGCATCTTGCCCATCTTATCTGGAGTGAGGTTCGCTCCAACCCTCCTGACCTTCTGGAAGAGCCTAAAGACCTGGCTCTGCCAATTTGCTTGGGGCTCTAATGGGAGTGCATCACAATGGAGGTGGTTGATCGACTGGCAACAGATCCCACTTCACCTCCCCTCCTGCTCCAGCCCTCCCCATTTTTAATTAGGCCGGAGTGTTTGGCTGTTGAATTAACTTATTTATGTTTTTAGCTGATATAGTTTTCATCTTTTATGGTTGTAAGTCACCAGAGTTACTTTGAGGTAAAGTGGGCAGTCTATAAATTTTATAAAAAAGTAAGTAAGTAAAAGTAAATCAATAAATCTTATACCTTTTTGTAAAATGCATTAGTTGGAAAAGGTGTTATCAGACTCCTTCCTTTTACTTTCTCTTCTTTTTCTTTTCTTTCTTTCTTTTTCTTTTCTGCTACATAGACTATCACAGCTCTGCTCCTATACTGTCACTGACTGTAGGCTCTCTTAAGGAAAAGTGGGATAGAAATGCAACGAATATAGCTTTCTGACCAAGTAGTAATCTGGCCCAGTTCTTCTTAACTTCTGAGCCAAGAGTGACTCATGGGAAAAATAAAAATAGTTCCTTGTGCTCACAACTTCCCAGCAACATGTTGAACCCTTTTGAATATATTCAATGGGGATTAATGTGAATCTTAGAATATTTTGAGCAACATAATAAAAAACAAGCTTTTAGATACAAAAAGCAAAAAGACTGTCATTCCCACTGTTTCCTCTCATGTTTATTTTGGTTCTTGAAAATATAAGATAAAATGAGATCTTTTAAAGGAAATTGAAACTAATAGGAAATTTAAAACACTTTGTGCCTTAACATGTTTCAAGACCAACAAACAGGAGACGAAAATGTTAACAAAAAAAAAAGAGAAAAGAGAAGAAAAGAAAATAGGCTATCAAACAGAATTGATGAATAAAACAGGTTTTAAGACTGAAAAAAATCTTACAATGTGAATTGTATATTATTTCAAAATATTAAGTCACAGAATGAAGTTTAAAAAAAAGATAATGTTAAAATGGAGTAAGCTACGATTTTTACTGCTGGGAAGAATTTCTGTGATAAAAATGAATGTCCTGCCTACAATGATGTTCTTGTTGCAGTGGCAAAAGGATATGTCTAAATTTATGTGGCAGGGGGAAAAAACATGGGTTAAGGTTTAAGGTATTATAGGATTGAAAGGAAAGAGGAGAATTGGGTTTACCTCGTTTGAAATTGTATTTTGCAGCTTGCTGTTTGGTTTAGAATGATGGAGGCTGTTAAGAACTAGAAGGCTTTGTCAGGGTTTTTAGGATCTTCCTTTCTCCCAGGCAATAAGATGCAGAGTCAGAAATCATCTTCAACTCATTTTTTGCTTTATTCCAGAATAGAACATCATCAATGGATCAGGACAAAGGATAAAGGATAAAGAGGAACACCTCTTCCTGCAGTCAGGGAGAGATTTATGGTACCCTGGGTTTTTTCACCCAGGCTGTGCTTGGAGCATGGCATTGGTCAACACACTACCAGATGCTCTTTCTGACAGGCTTTTGGCATTAGAAGGATGTGGGACTTGGGAAGCCTGGGTATCTATGGTACAAAAAGTGAAATTTGAAACAGAAGAACAGGAGAAAGGATATATGATATGATAAAGTGGGCTAAAATTTTGGTTATAATATACAGATAGAACAATGGGGAAACTACAGTTGAGAAGCCTGACATTTATGTTATAATCTTAAAGAGAATTTTTAGAAAATGAGACACCGGACAAGTTATCTGGAATGTATAAAGGCATTTCAAATTCACATTGGAAATGTGAACAACAAGAAGGGACACTTTACTATGCTTGGTAGGCATGTGGTTCAGAGGATTTTAAAGATTAATGTACAACTGAGACCAGAGGTCTTTCTTTTGAGACTAATGGACAAACAGTTGGAAAAAAAGCAAAAAAACTTTGTTTTTGTATGTGGTAACTACAGCAAGATTATTGCATGCACAAAATGGGAAGATTTGACAATACCTACAATGGAGGATGGTGGATGAAGATGATGGAACTTGCTGAGATGGGCAAATTGACTTCTTTAATTAGAGAAAAGATAATATCTACATTTATTGCTTACTAGAAGCTCCTTATAGACTTTTTGCAGAAAACAGGAAAAAAGTTAATTTAAGATATTTTGTTTTGATAATGAGATAGCATAAGTTATAGAAAAAAGAGAGAGATGTTGCAACTTTAGAGAACCATGTAAACTTATAATTGTACTTATAACTCCTGCAACAAAATCAGAGGCCACTTCTTTTATCATTTTTCTTTCCTTTTTATTTTTCTTCTACTTTCTTCCCTTTTGATTCTTTTCTTTCTTAGTTTATGCTAATTTATATTAGTTTCTATTGCCTTTAAAAAAAATTTTTTTTTAACAAAATTATATTCTAAACAAGAGCATGTCGATATATTTAGTAGGTTGCCTTTGTGCAGTCCTGCAATTGACTAGCAAGCCTGGGGTCAAATCCTTGTTATTAAATATTCCATTAGAATAGCATAAACGTCCAGTTACCTTAGTGTGGTATAAAGTCAGAGTGTGTTTAAGGGGTTAATAAGAAATTTATCTGAGGGACGCGGTGGCTCAGTGGCTAAGACACTGAACTTGTCGATCAGAAAGGTCGGCAATTCGGCAGTTCGAATCCCTAGCGTCGCATAACAGAGTGAGCTCCCGTTACTTGTCCCAGCTTCTGCCAACCTATCAGTTCGAAAGCATGTAAAAATGCAAGTAGAAAAATAGGGACCATCTTTGGTGGGAAGGTAACAGTGTTTCGTGCGCCTTCGGTGTTTAATCATTCCAGCCACATGACCACGGAGACATCTTTGGACAGCGCTGGCTCTTCGACTTTGAAACAGAGATGAGCACCGCCCCCTAGAGTCGGGAATGACTAGCATGTATGTGTGAAGGGAACCTTTACCTTTACCTTAAGAAATTTATACTCTTATTGTTTTTAAATGTAAATTGTGCCACAGCAATGAAATTTGCTGTGCCAGCAAAAAAAATCAGTAGAATAAAAATTATTAAATATGCCACTGTAATGCATACTTGCAAACCAATTGTCAAACCACATGCAATGAATAAAGAACTAATTTTAGGCAAGTGAAGTTGCCAAAAGTTTTACTTTGCTCCCTGTAATTTATTGATCCCTTGTAATGTCGGATAGATGCCAGGATTAATAACATCTCTGTACAGGTCTGTAACATTGTGGGACATGACTTTATATTCATTTGTAGTGTTGGCAGGTAATATGTACACAATAACGCATTATGATTAATGCAAAAAAAGGAATGTGTTTGGTGTGAATATTGTACCTATTCCCCTATCACATTGGTAGCATACAATTTTGAATGCAATAGAGAAGATTATTGACGAAATGCATTGGACTGAACTTGGGGGAAATGTCATAATGATAAGTATGTAGACTGACAGCACTAATAATCTAGTAAGGCTTTAACTGAGAAGGATCGTAATTTGTCAATAATGTAAATATTTGCACAGAAGAACCCCATTAGGTAATTACTAAATGGGTATCTTCTTCCTTCCCTCTGCCCATCTTTCTCAGTATCTTTCTCATACTTTGATATCCTAAAATATAGAGAATTCTACCATCAGCAGGATGGCGGGAATATTTAAATGAGATTCTTCATCTTGATATTCAACTTACAACTAATTGAAAATATTCTGTCTAAACAAAGAAGGGCTGGCTCACATATCCCACTACAACATATGTGGTTTATTTGGCTTTAGCGTAACAAAGATGTGTAAACTCAGCCATATTGGATTATAAAGCCTGGTTTGTGGCTCAACTGATGTATGAATTAGGTAAGCATGGCTTTGTTAACAATGCATAATTAAACAAACCATGACTTAGTGGGGTGTGTAAACATGGTTTATGAACTTATTCATTCCCGATTTTTGAAGCGGGAAAAATTAAACTTATTAAATTTATAAGTCATCTTTATAAGTGAACTTTATGAGACCTCTTCAGGATAGAAACTTGGGTCATCCAAGATAAATGAGACAATTCTATTTGAAATGATGCAGACACACATATTAAACTGAGACCAAGATTTCTAAAACATTTTTGTAGATTGTAAAAGTGTATGGTTACCAAGGCCTTGTGATGGCGGATAAAGAGATGATAAAAATAAAAAAAATGGAAAAACTAAATCTAAATTAAAAGCAGAAATCTGAAACTAGACCACCAGCTTGGCCACGAAAGCCATTTTTTGTTTAAATTGATGATCGGGAATTTCGCCCAAAATTGTTATAATCTTGGCTCTTCCACGCATGCATATTTTCTCTGCAGCTCTCCCGAAGAAATCTGTCTTCTGATTTATCAGGGGGCTTATTAATGAGGGTCATTGTGTGCCTACAATTCTGCTGACTCCTGTGAGGACATTTAAAGTCCACCCCCAACCACCCCCGGATGAGATTCGACAAAAGCTGCCAGAAGAAGCTTTAATTAAATGTCTGGTTTCAATGGGATTAACTGCTTGATTAATCCTACCTCTGTCTGCGTGTCAATCATGCCTGTCATTATAATTGTCTGCTTTATAGCTGCTAACTATGTGAAAGCTCAGTCTGGCTGCTCTTTATTTAAATGGGTGGTTTTATATTTATTTATTTTTAATTGGCCCGCGAGAAACATAATTCCCAGCTTCCACTATTTATTACTGCAGTCTGTGTGTCAGGAAAAATAACCTGACTTGAGTCCATGCTACTTTATTCCATGTGGTCAGTCTGATCATACCCATCAACAAAACCTATTTGGTTCAGAACTGGGTTGTTCAACTTGGTTCAAATTGCTTGAGATGTGTTTACACAGAGAGTTTCCCATTTTTCTTACAGGTGCAAATTCTGTCACTTGGTATGTATTCTGATGTAATAAAAACCAACTCATAAAGGATAATCCACCGGCCGTCTTCACTGTTCCTAACATTACTTCCAAATGGAATTTCATGCTCTGTCTTCCTTCTTCTGGTCCAGACCTCTTGCATCTTGCATTTTACCATTACTAATTCCCTTCTTGCTACTCACTAATCTGCTAATGCTAGAAAACAGACAGCTATAGCTTTTTCCCAGCTTTTCTTAACCAGATGTCTTCACATGTAGGGCTATTCACATAATTTAAAGCATTCAACAAAACAAGTATTACTCTAAGGTCTATGCATACATATACTTCACCCGTCATCTTCACCTAGCAAAGGGGCAGAACTCTATAGACATGTCATAACACAGAGGTGAAAAAGAGGAGATCAAGCTGGTTAAGAGATTGCTGGAATTGTGGCCTGATAAAATTTAAGGAAACCAGATTTGAGGGGGGGAGAGATTGATATATGCAGGCAATTACTTATTTGTAAGTAATAATCTGGATAGAGGGCATGACAATACCTGGAGACATGGTAGACAACAATATCTGCCAATCCTAGGTCCTTGGGAAGGACTTAATAGGTGAATAAAAATGCCAAATTCAGTCTAAACATCTGGCCAACATTCTGAGACAAACAACAACAACAATAATATATACACATAGGGTTTGCAACTTGAAGTATCACCCAGAACTAGAGAATAAGAACATTGAACTCCTGTTCTTTCTTTTTTTTGCCACAACTGGCAATAGAATCAAGAACTTGCATATTATTTTCAGTGATGTCCATGATTAACATTACTATATATATATTACTATATATAAAGCCATGTCAACATCAGATCTGCAATTGAAGTGAATTTTCCTACTATCTCTGGGGAAAAATCAATAAATTATCTAGAAAATATAAAACAAAGTCAACTGGAGCTTAAAAAGAAAATCCAGAAAGAAAATAGTGGGTTTGATGCATAATGTAGGAATCAGTATTTTCATACTAGCTACAAACGATCGCACAATGTGTTAAGTCATAATATGATTGTGGTTTATTCAGTTAACCACTTCTAAGGAAACATTGCTAGACATGTGCAAACACCAAAGAATTCATGAGATCATGAAAATGACCCGTAGAACTTATAATTAGGGAAATCTGTTGAGATTCTACAATTATGTAGACATAAATGATGTTGAATTGGCTCTATCTAGGCAGGGCTGACACTTGTATAAGATGTCCTCAGTGCATTCCACAAGTAGACTTTCCATCTTGCCATCATTGCCATTATTTTTCACAAAGCTTTTCTCCTTGTCAAAATCTGTATATATTCGAGTATAAGCCTAGTTTTTCAGCCCTCAAAAAGGGCTGAAAAAGCCACCCTCGGCTTATACTCAAGTCAACTAATTTTCAGGGCTAAATTGATGCCTGCTGTGCGGTAGAGTAGAAAAGCAGAATTTAGACAACAAGGCTATTTCAATGGAAGTATAATAAAGTAGAGGTAGTCCTCACTTAAGAACCCTAATTGGGATTGTGAATTCCATTGCTAGGTGACATGGTCATTAAGCAAGCCATTGCATGACTACCCTGGATGGGGGTTTAATGCAATTGCAGATCAGCACTATTCTAGACAGTATTATTTGTGGTAGTGCAAAACCATATCAAAGAAACCCAGATGTCAAATGGTTAAGCCTGTTGATCTAGCTATCTATTAAAGAACCCACATTAAGGAAAGGGATTGGTTAATACTTTCCAAACATTTGGTGACATTTGGTAGGAAGAGCGGGGAAACAAAGAAAGAAGGAATCCACTGATCCTTGTCCATAAAGGGGACTATGTACAGTAAACAAAAACAGAACAATTTGCCAGCATTATTCTTATGGCAGGATAGAAATTACCAAGAGGTGCAGTAATGCTGATGGTTCAGCGTTGATAGTGTTTTAACCCCCTCCCCATAGATTTCTGTTTATGATACAGCTAGAGGCCTTGCTGTATAAAGGGAAGAGCTCCTAATATGCCAACAAGGCACAAGTCCCACCCCTCGCAAGAAAACCAGATGGGATGGGGCTTGCCAGTTGATGTCCTGATCCAAAATCTGCCACTTCCAAAACTGGAAAAGACAGCTTTCAGTTTTATAAACTGGAAGATCCAACCCCATGAATCTGGAAAGGGTTAGGTTGCAAAAATAACAGCAATACTTAGACTTATATACAGCTTCACAGAGCTTTCCAGCCCTCTCTAAGAGGTTTACAGAGTCAGCATATTGTCCCCAACAATCTGGATCCTTATTTTACTGTCCTCAGAAGGATGGAAGGCTGAGTCAACCTTCAGCCGGTGAGACTCGAACTACCGAAATGCAAGCAGCCGGCACTCAGCAGAAGTAGCCTGCAGTACTGTAGTCTAACCAGTGCACCACCACGGCTCATAATGTCATGATTCAAACTCCTTCTGTCACAGAAATAGGAAAGCAATGCCCTCATCCCACACTTTGCATTCATTACAGTTGAACCTCGGTTCACGACCACAATTTGTTCCATAACTTTAGTTGTGAACTGAGTTGGTTGTAAACTGAAACAAATTTTCCCATTGGGTTGTATGGAAATATGATCGATCCATTCCAGACACCTATGAACTCTATTGTTTTTTTAAGATTTTGAAGCACACAAATACAGGACTGTAGTTAAATATGCCACAGAAATCA
>JANHJO010003366.1:41435-51807 GCA_032468235.1 Pseudoxyrhopus heterurus | reverse complement strand
TCTTCCAGCCTTCAGAAATAAATGGCTTTTTGATGTGGTTTTTAATTGGAATACAGGTACTAGCAGATTTTTCTCAGATGTTCATGTCCACTGAATTCTGTACCATATTTTTATGACCCCATATACAATACCAGCATCTAGGTTACTCTAGGCCTGGATTTGTCTGTGAATAAATCAATCATTTACAAACTGGAGTAGCAATAATACATTTGTTGTCAGAACAAAAATATGAATATCAGATAAATTAAGAATTCAGGAAGCCACTTTTAGAACTGCCTAGAATCAAAGCTAGATGAAGTGGTAATATCTTTCTTAGCTAAAATCAAAGAATCCATCGAACTCATTTTTCCTCAAACAACTTTTCCAACTCACGTATTTTATTCAAAAAAGGAAGGAAATGCAAGTATTAGGAAGGTTTTTATAATTACCTGAATTGTTAAAATGGAGCGTTCTGTTTCAACAGGGTCTTAGCTAAAACTAAGATTATTTCATCTGGGGAGGCAGGAGAAAGGAAGGAATTAAATAAAGAAAACCTCCAAAAATGCTGGATATGTTTTATAACCATAAATGGTAAAAGCACTCCTGTTGTTCTGCCAGAAAGCAGACCGATAATAACGTAAGGTTTTGATTTACAGAAACAGATCTGCACAGACCCTTTAGAGAATGTTGTGCCTGTTATAAGAATATAATTGACCTTTTTTTCAAAATATTGAGATATTTTTTAAAAAATAGATTCATATTTTTGCCAATGTTGGGAACAAGTCAGAGAAACAAAAGATGACAATCAGGTTAGGAGATGCCCTGGGACTGAATTAAAATACATTTTTTTTCTCTCCCAGAAATAAAATGTATGATTCAGGATGAGTTGGGTCCTACATAGAGTTTCTAATCTATAGGCCGATTTGTTCATGACATAATCTGTCTGGCTATAGACATCTGCTGTTGAAATGCCTTAACTCTATTTACTATCTTGCTTAGGCTTACTGGTTGGATTCTTGTGGTTCCTCCATTTCAAACCTAGAGTGGACTTAAATTGCCATTTTTAACCTCTCATTATGTTTGGAATATTATAGAGTTAATGTTCTTCTGAGTCATCAGAGATAAAACCAAAGAGTGAAATGTTAACATTCTCTATAGAAAGCAGGGCTTAAGACTTGCCCTCTGGAAGAAAATGCTGTCCAAAGTTTGCAACTGAGAGAACATTGTCCTTCTTCCTTTGTCATACTAATGTATAACCTAAAACATAAGACAATAATTTCATTCTAATGAAATAGATATATCAGAGAACTGTGATGGATTTTGCCATATCATTGATCATCATGAAACTGACGTTATTTTGGTTATTTTAGATGCAGATGATTTGAGAGATCGTTTGTCTATGGAAATTGGTGTTAGATGGGGAATGGTAAATAGTATAATTTAAGAAGCAGAATTTAAGTTCAATATGTGGGAAACTTTAGATTACATGTGACTCTCTTTAAACACACAGTTATTTTACTCCCTTTTCTCAGTATCCCAATAACATTTCACCTTCCTAGATGAAGTAGCCTGCACTTGTTTTGTGGAGTAACCAAATACAGTTCCTTGGTGCTCTTTGGAAAAAGGAAGGGATAACCTCAATGTGTGTGGCCACAACTATTTCCGCATTATTTACTCTAACAACAAGCTAGACAGATAAATCAGGTTCTCTTCAACTTGGCTGTCTTGAGCTGACAACTGGATAAACATGAATTACATACAACAATGTGGGGATTTTTTTTCTGCTTGTGTTCCATGTCAGTTGGGTTAGAAAGGTATGTCAAAGTTTACTAAAAATGCTGATGGATGAGGGTTGAGTTACTGAGGAGTGCTGAGTAGATGAGATGGTTATTTAAAGCCTGATCTGGAGTGACTTCATAGCAACACTGTAGGGACATTTCTTGGAAGGATGATGTTTCAGGGATGATACTTGTGAATTGCTAATATTAAGCTTAGAGATAGATGTTGTTGTCATTTTACAATTCCAGCACTCATTTGTTAACTTATTCTTTAAAAACACTTAAGCAAATCATTCTTGTAATTCTCAGACTTACTTATTTACCACATTTATATCTCTACTTTATGTTGACCTATGTGGTTTCAGGATAAAACGACATAGGTCAAAAAATAATATACAATGGAATGAAAAAAAATAATATACAATGGAATGACCTTTTAAAATCACTAATATCCACACTGTTGAGGAGACAATCTTGCAGTAATAGAAGAATTTCTGGAATTAGCAGTTGAGCCATTGTCATGTAGTTGTCTTACAAGAAACATACATAACCAACAGGTTGAAGGATAGGTACTTTGATGTACAATTTTTTGCACAATGGTCTAATGAATCAAGGGGAGTAGCCATCATATTTAAAGCTGATATAAATTTCAAGATTGAAAACATTTTAAAAAATAAGGATGGTTGAAATATATTTATAGAAGGGGAACATGATAATAAAACATTAACTCTAGCATCTATACACACTCCTAATCAGGGTCAAATTGGTGTACTATAAAAGGTTGTGAATTTTTTAAAAAAGCAACATGGATCATTTTAAAGGAAGGTGCTTTAATATTTATGCAGTGAAGGCTCAGATGTATCCGAGTCCTCTGAATTTAATGCATAGAAAATGTTTGCTAACTGATCTAATGGAAGAAAAGCCAGGAGATCTTAAAGTGTAAACTATCAAGTTATGATAGAGGCTGCATCCCTGTTTGACACCCTTTTTCATTGGTGCTGATTCAATCTTAACCATGAAGCTTCCAAAGAAGATGTAAAAGACACCAATCATAGATCACGACCTGAGTTTACACCAGATTTTATCCCTGTGAATAACATGAAAAGCTTGAGGCCAATAAAGGCAACAAGTAGCAAGGCATGGAGAACAACTTAGGAGAAATCTCTTACAAATTTCCCCAAGAATTTATTTAAACTGGAGACAGGACACAATATACCATTGAAGCTCAGAGGTTTTATTATGGTATTAGAGGAAGCAGAAGCAAACCTAAGAAGGATGAAGATGCAAGGATGCACATAAAGAATTGTGCAAAATAAAATACACATTTGATTGACTCCAGATAGTCTATTGAATATGATTGGATATGGGAGCATTTTATATGTTAATGAGGTCAGATGTGGGATGGATTCTATGAGGCAGTGGGGTGGAGCTACAAAAGCAATGGTGCATTCAGAGTACAAAGTCAGTACTGCATACTCTGAATTTGGTCACTTCTAGTGAGCTACTTTTAAGGGTTTATCCTCTATTGGCCTTGCCTTCAAGCAGCTATGCTCACCTCCTAGTATCTTCTCCCAGCTTTATCAACATTCCTTGGCATTTTAAATGTTTTATGGCTGAGCTGATGCGGTTTCTTGTTTCTCAAGTCCCTGGAAATGTCATCAGGGAGAGGTATGTTTTGCTTTGTCCTAACCAATGCCTTTATTTTCTTTGCATGCCCTTATGACTTATATACAAACTGGACTCTGGCAACGTTCTCTCCTGCTGTGCCTTGATAAGCTGGCAACTGGCTTGCCCAAGCAAAACCCAGTTTTAACAGAAGGTGTCTGCTCTTTATCCCTGGTCAATAACAGATACATTTGGTGAAGGAAAGAATGGGAAAAAAGAAAGGGGCAAATAAAATTTGGGATCTTTTCAGCCCTGGAACTACAAGTTTATTAGCTGGCATTTACATTTTTGGGTTGTCCTTGACTGTTTACCTTTTCTTTGAAATAACAGAAAAAAAATGTTTGCCTTCAAAAAAAAAATCTTTGGGAAGTTTCCTCTGAGCTGTTCTTCTGGAATGGCATACTTCTTTATTTTGTTTTTGTTTGTACTATTGTAGCATACATTAATGATTTCTATTTGAGCTCAATCTTTCATCCACTGATAGCTTCTATATGGATAAAAGACTGTGCATTGTTTATGCTGGATCCTGTATAGTGAGTCCTATAACAAATCTTCCTCATCAGTCACCTGAGTCCATAGGCATGTTATCTCTTCTTGAATATACTATTTATTTTTCACTTGCCCAAATGTTCAGACTAAACTGATTGAGACTTGTTTTATCTAAGAAACCCAATCATAGAATTTTATAAACAAGCAATTATGCTGATTTTGCCTGTTGAAAATTTTGCATGCTGAAACTAAGGAGCATTTTATTTTATTTCAATAATTCTGTTCCGTTCCGTTCTGTCCCATTCCATTGTTCTTAATAATTGCTTTTCTTTCCTTTTGACATCCTGTGTCTTCATCTTTTTATCTTTAAGCTTCAGGTTATTTACTGCGTATCACATAAACTTTAAGAATGTTTCCTCATTCCAGGTTTTTCCATTAGTGCTATCTGAAATTACTGAAAAGTTGTAATTGAACTTATTTTCACAATTCTATCCCAAAGGATTGCATTTGGCATTGGAGTATATATCATATGTATTTTGTTGGTCTTTAATTTATTCCTTAACCTTCTCACTATGGATAAATCAGTCCTTTCCCATTAAAGCTACAGTATTAGATATTTGGTAGTTTTGATTAAACAGTAGGATCGTTACTGTTGGATATTGGATTCAGAATAAAAGTAATACACTTTACTAAGTATCCAAAACTGTATGCATACCGTTGACTGACATTTAAAAAAAAAATATTGAACTATTTTTGTTTCATAACTGCAGAACACACTGGAAGTAAAAATATCCCCTTTGAAAATTTATAATCTAAATTGTGATTCTTTGGGAGACAACAGAGACAAGGGGATTCAGGAAATTCCAAAGTAACAGGAGAATGCTATCAATAAATACTGCTATCTATAGCTGAGTTTGTTTGGATTTGAATTTGAATGGTTTGACCTTTTTGTCTTTTGCTCCTCCCTTTGGAGGAGTCCAGATCAAAGGGCAAGCTTCCCAATTAATGAAGCAACCACTTATATGTTGGCAAGCCTGCACGGACAACCTCAGAGCCAAGTCTGGTGCCTCAACCTTGAAAGGGGGTTTGGCAAACCACACCTGGTCAGGAAGCCTGGCAAGCAAGCATGCCAATAGTGGCTTTGCTACAGACCAAGTTAAAAGAACAGCTAAATATTAACTGCTTAAGCATTAGTTCTACAGTGACATCTCTGCATATAATGTTAAGAAGTTTTCCAGCTGAGAGTTCTGCATCTCTTCACTATTTCACCCTTTTTCCCATTAAAAAAGGAGAGATTTCTGAACTTAGAAAATCATTCTAGTTATCAGTTTGGGCTGAGTCTTCGGTATATCTTAATATGGCAACAGATATTGGATAGGGATATAGTTGCTCAACTGTATTTGTGTTGGTATATATGTCACGTTCTTCGTATGTTGTCACTTTGCTGTATTGAGGGTTGGCTGTTGATGTTAGGGGAGAGGTTTTAGGAGCTCAGAATATGGTACCTAGTGACAGCATCTCTTCTTGTTTAACAGCATTGATGCGCATCATTAATCCACCCTTTAGTTTATGTTCGGTATCCTTCTGCTAGCCGAAGCCGGCTTTCACTCTTATGGAGTGTGGCATTTTCTTGTGGAGGATTATTTTGTTCTTTAAATCTGTTAAGATCCAATTACAGTGGAACCGCGGTTCACAAACGCTTCTGTTCACAACCAAAAAAATCAGCTAAATGTTCGACTTTGTTCAAGAACAAATCCTCGGTTCGCAGCCAAACTTCCTGAGGACTATGAAATCTCAAGAGAGAAAACACCTGAAGGAGAGCGCCCTTCCATCGCGGAGGCAGACTCTGCCGCAAAACATCAACCTCTCTCTCGCTCAGAATCGACCGACTGAACAGTTTTCTTTGTTTTTCATGGTTTTCTCAGTGTTTGTATTAAAGGATTTGACTGTTATACTGTGATTTCTGTGGCATATTTAACTACAGTACTGTATTTGTGTACTTCAAAATCTTAAAAAAACAATAGAGTTCATAGGGGTCTGGAATGGATCGATCGTATTTTCATACAACCCAATGGGAAAATTTGTTTTGGTTCACAACCAATTCATTTCACAACCAAAGTTATGGAAAGAATTGTGGTCGTGAACCAAGGTTCCACTGTATCTGAGCAGCATGGAAGAAACCATATTTCCTGTGTCTGGAACAAACCACTTAAATCTTTTCTGCATCACTTACCGTATTTCACTGCATCACTTACCGTATTTTATCAGTCTAAAGGAGAGAGGGATAATATTATCTGGTTGCCTCTATCAAAGGAAAAAGAGAAGAATTGATTCCCATATCGGTCAGCAGGATGCAACTGGACTAAAGCACCCCGGGCATCCTGTTTGTATCGGTGTCCTGAATCCATGCAAAATTCAGCCTTCCTGGTTACACCCCTGTTCTGTGCTGGCACAATCATACTCTGCCTTGGGAATAAATCATCTTATAATTATTTATCCAGGGCATCCTCCAAATCTTGAATCCAATTAGTTGGTATTAAGGGAAAATAACTTTTAAAAACAGTTTATGGACCACAAATGGATGCAATAGATATCTAAAAAGTATTGACTTCGATTTTAAGCAATAATTTAAACCAAATGTTGATTGAGCTTTGCACTTTGTTCATATCAAATCATTTCAGAGGTGGAAAACAAACACCTATTGGCCCCAGATTTAAAATCTAAATTAGATAGCACCTTTTCAAAGAAGAAATACTATTTTTTGATACAGCCTACGCTTGGAAAATCCAAGCTTTCAATTTTTTTGATATATAGTTTTGCACTACATCCATATTTTAGAATTTTACCTTCCCAGTACCATATTGACACAGCTAACTACTTGAAACCAAAGTGGGATAAACATGGGACAAGCTCAAACATTGTGCCAACGTCATCTCTATCTCTCCAAGTTTATTTATTTATCAAATTTCTATAATGACACCATTAAAAATTGCATTTCTCAACCTTAGCAAATTTAAGATGTGTGAACTTCAACTGCCAGTGTTCTGCAGCCTTAGGAATTCTGAGAATTGAAGTCCACATTTCTTAAAGTTGCCAAGGTTGAAAACCACTGGCCTAGATGTGTACTAAAACCTTATTGTGTTTATCAGGCAGCCTCCTTGTATCCTATACTCCTTTCTAAGAAGTAACACAGGAAAGTGTATGGTTTAGCTCTACAGTGATCCTAAAAAGTAGATTACTCGGAGCTGTAAATGTATAGCGGAGGAACCATAATGTTTAATAGAGATATCTGAAAGATCAGTAAAATAATAGCTGCCTGGCATCTTACAGCATTTTTACCCCCTCTTCATTCTAGAAATGCTATAAAGTATGTCCTCTTTGAAGGAAACCTTATCTTAAAGGGTTCCCTAGATCAAATTTGATTTAAAGATAAAAAATTATAACAAGAGGGAGCAGAGACCCTGTAATTGGCACACTTTTCAAATAAGCCATTCCCACTCCTTTCATCTTGCTTTTAGGTTTTCTGACTTTCCCAGATCCCTTTTAACAAAGTGGACAGAAGTATTCAGCCATGTTTGTTTCTTCTCACAAGCATTTAATCACATACTACCCCTATTTTTGATTGTATCCTACCAATTTATTTATTTATTTGCAATTTGAAGACAGTTACAATAGATAATTATAAAACAAAACAGCAACAAAAGTCATCAACACTTCATCATCTACTTTTCTTGGATTTGGGGAGGAAGAAGCTACCCTTGAAATATAATTCTGAATGCTTCACTCCATTTTCCTTGTCAAAGATAACTCCCTTGGGGTTCAGTACATTGATTTTCAGATCTATACTCTTTGGTGCATCATTCAATCTATCACTCACTGCAAGTCATTCATATTCTCAGTAAACAACATAACATCATCTGCCTACAAACATATTCTGCTAAGGCACACTTAGCAAACTAATCCCCCTATAGTTTCTGCATCTTTAAATAGAGAGTAACAGTGTCCTTCCAATCACCAGGTATAGATGCATTCTTCACACATATTGTTAAATAAGCTGTACAGTCACCCTATAAGTAAACCACATTCATATTTTAATATATCTAGTTATTCCATCTATACTTGCAACTTTACCATTTTTCAACAATCTTAAATCATTGTCATTATTTTCTTTGAATACTGACTTCTGTAGTATTCGTTTTAATTTATCTATTTAACATAGCAATAGCATTCCTTAATAAATCTCTAAAGAATTACTGTTGCCATTTCCTCATTTTAGTTTCATTCAAATAATTTCATCACTTTTCTGTTTAATTCCATTGATTCTGCTTATTTAACACCCATTTCTAAAACTATTGTTTATTTCCATAATTAATTGAATTAAATTAATTAAAAGATTAAAAGGATGCATATAAATTAAGAGATTTTGCAGATGATTTGATGTTCTCATCTTTAAAGGAATTGAAATATAAATGGACAAATTAAAAGAATTAGATTTATTAGCAAATTTTAGGATTAATAGATAGAAGGAGAAGATGACAAAAGGTGACAAAGTGCTATTGCTATCAAACAGAATTGCTCAATAAAATGATTTTAATATTGAGAAGTAGGTAAAATATTTTAGTATTATGATGTATATGAATTGTAACTTATTTCAAAATAATTATGTTAAGATATGCAATGAAGTTAAAAAAGACATGTTAAGATGGAAGAAACTACAACTGTCATTGCTCAGGAGAATTTCTTTGATAAAAATGAATATCTTATCCAAGATGATGTTTTTCTTTCAGACAATACCTGTTTTGACAATCAATGCACCATTTAAACAGTAGCAGAAGGATATATATAAATTTGTGGTAGGGAAAAAACACAAGTTAAATATAAGGTACTAACTACAAGATGGAAAGGAAAGGGTTTACCTGATTTGCTATTGTTTTTTGCAGCTTACTGATTGGTTTGGATGAAAGAGTGGGTGTTTCTGAGAAACAGAAGACTTTCGGAGTTAGAAGAACAAGACTTTAGATTTAGAAGGCATGGATCTTTGTGATACAACAAAGCTAAGGTCAATGTGGGTTTTGAAACTCATTAAGGTAGATGTGCCATATAGAGAATATGGAACAGATACAAATCCAGGTTGTGCCTAAAAACACCTCTCAGCATAAGAAGCATTTTAGAAACATGAAACAATAAGTAAACTGCAGTGAGTAACTTATTGTGAGATACTAGAATTTTGTCAGAATGTAAAATAAAATCAAGTCAAGAACTGGTGGCAGAGATATCAATGTTTGTCTTATTTATAATTATTAGAAAGATTCAAAATAAACAAAAGAATTCATGGTTTTGTACATTCTAAGAATGGATTTGAAATAGAATTGTGTACAAATGATGAACCTGTGATTGCTAAAATGTATTTCATTACAATTTGAAACAGAAGAACAAGTGAAAGAATTTATGATAAAGATGGCTAAATATTTGATTATACAATCAGATGTTGTATAATGTTGTAATATACAGATGGAACAATGGGAAAAGATGTGGCTAAATGGACTGAAATGTACTCATAATAATCTTAACATAAGATTATTTTTAATTTTTATAAGATGATATCCCATTGGTATACATCATCAGAGAAATTGTCTAACATGCACTTCAAGTTTATCTTGGAAATCACAAGAAAGGATATTTTATCATATTTGGTGAATATACGAAAAGCTAGAAAATTCTGGATTCAAATATATATATATACTAATTCAAAGAATATTAAAGATTAAT
Organism: Pseudoxyrhopus heterurus; assembly: GCA_032468235.1. Lineage (NCBI taxonomy): Eukaryota > Metazoa > Chordata > Lepidosauria > Squamata > Pseudoxyrhopus > Pseudoxyrhopus heterurus. The sequence goes on along the minus strand of JANHJO010003366.1, from coordinate 42,127 downwards.
TGTATAATTGAGACCAGAAGTCTTTCTTTTGCAATTGATGGACAAACAGCTGGGGGAAAAAAGTCATTGAACTTTGTTTTTGTACATGACAACTGCAGCAAGATTATTGTACATGTAGTCCTTGACTTACAACAGTTCACTTACTGACCATTCAAAGTTACAACAGCACTGAAAAAAAATGACTTAGCACCATTTTTCACAATTACAACCTTTGAACTATCCCCATTATCATGTGATCAAAATTCAGATGCTTGGCAACTGGTTCACACTTATGACCGCTGTGTCCCTTTTGTGACCTTCTGACAAGCAAAATGAATGGGAAAACCAGATTCACTTCATGACTGTGTCGTTAACTTAGCAACTGGAGTGATTCACTTAAGAACTGTGGCAAGAAAGGTCGTAAAATGGGGCAAAGCTCATTTAATCGATGTCTCATTTAACGACAGAAATATGGGGCTCAGTTGTAGTCATAGATCGAGGACTATCTGTATCCACAAAGATGAAAAGATTTAATGTTACCCACAATGGAGGGATGGTTGGTGAAAATGACAGAATATGCTGAGAAGGCTAAATTGATTTCTTTGATCAGAGAAAATACAATATCTACGTTTATTGCTGACTGGAAAACTCTTATAGACATTTTGTGTGAAAAGGAAAAAAAGGCAACTTGTATCTTTTTTTATTGGCCTTGT
>JANHJO010003365.1:110119-121918 GCA_032468235.1 Pseudoxyrhopus heterurus | reverse complement strand
AGTTCACAACCAAAAAATCAGCTAAATGTTTGACTCGGTTCACAACCAAATCCTCGGTTCACAACCAAACTTCCTGAAGACGAAGAAATTGCAAGAGAGAAAACACTTGAAGGAGAGCGTCCTTCCATCGCGGAGGCAGACTCTGCCATAAAACAGCAACCTCTCTCTCGCTCAGAATCGACTGACTGAACGGTTTTCTCAATGTTTGTATTGAAGGATTTTACTGTTACACTGTGATTTCTGTGGCATATTTAATTACAGTACTGTATTTGTGTGCTTCAAAGTCTTAAAAAAACAATAGAGTTTATAGGGGTCTGGAACGGATCGATCGTATTTCCATACAACCCAAGGGGAAAATTTGTTTCAGTTCACAACCAACTCGGTTCACAACCAAAGTTATGGAACGAATTGTGGTCGTTACAGAGAAACAAAAAAAAAAAAGACCTGGTGGAGAAGATAGATATTCAGATAGTGAAGAAAGTTAAATATTTAGGAATTCAGTTAACAGCAAAATGTGCAACTATCAAAGAAGATAATTATATAAAATTGTTACAACAAATTAAATTAGACTTGGAGAAATGGAAAAATGTGCAGCTATTGATGATAGGGAGAACAGCTACAATAAAAATGAATCTCTTGCTGAGATTATTATTCTATTTCAAACAATTCCGATAAAACTAGAAAAAAAAATATTTGAAGAACTAAACAAAATGATATTAAAATATCTTTGGCAAGGGAAAAAAGCAAGAAAAATTGAAACTGCTACAAGATACTAAACATAAAGGGGGCTTTGGGTTGCCAGATTGGGAGCTATATTACCAGGCCTTTGCACTTATCTGGGTGAAAGAATGGGTAAATTTGAGACATAAAATATTATTAAATTTGGAGGGGCATGATCTCCAATTGGGGTGGCATGCTTTTTTATGGTATGGCAAAAATAAAATACATGGATACTTTTGAAGACACTTTGTTAGAAATGTATTATTATTAGTATGGGGAAAAGTTAAAGAAAGACATTATATGAAAATACCAGTCTGGCTCTCCACAATGGAGGCACTGATACATTCTAATGTGATTGCTGTGGAAAAAATGTAAGATATAAGGACATTTTGAATGACAAAGGGGAACTCAAATCTAAACAAGAACTGATCAATCAAGGGATTGATTTAGCATGGTGCCAATATGTGCAAATACAATCAAGATATGAGAAAGACGCAAGAATGTATGGCTTTTATAAAGAACCAACAGAACTAGATCAAATACTACTAGAGACAGATGAAAAATTAATTTAAAAAATGTACAATTATTTATTATTAAACTGGAAGAAGAACAAGTGAAAGAAACAATGGTAACATGGGCTAATTTTTTGGCTACCCAATAGAATTAGATAAATGGCAGAAATTGTGGGATAGAAATTGTAAGCTAACAATGTCAGTGCCTATAAGGAGAACTTATATAAAATGTTTTATAGGTGGCATCTACCACCAGCGAGTTTAGCAAAGTTGTATGAAAATTTATCAGCTAAATGTTGGAAGTGCAATGAGATACCAGGTTTATACTATCATAAATGGTGGACATGCTAAAGGTGAAAAAATATTGGACTAAACTACATACTTGGTTAGAAAAAATGATAAAACAACATATATATATTTGAAACTAGATATATTCTTGTTGGGTATATTACCAGAATAGTATAACAAAGGGAAAATATATTTAATTTTACATGTATTAACGGCAGCAAGAATTGTGTTTGCACAACAATGAAAAAATGAAGAGCTCCCTACAGATGAAAATGTTATAAAAATATTAGAATGTGCTGAGATGGATAGATTAACACTTAAAATAAAAGAAAAGGAAGAAACAAATACTTCTTGACATGGAACTTGTTTTACAAACGGTTAACTAACAGAATCAGAGATTAGAATCTAAAAAGATCCAAAAGATAATAAAAACTTTTGTATTGAAAATTTTGTGATGGATAAACTAATTGTATTACTATTTTGCGATTATTACTGATATGTTTATTATTATTGTTGTTGATTAATATTGCATTTCTACTTAAAACTAATTGTGTCCAGACAACACGCTGTTCAGATAGATATGGAATTTTTTATGTGATATAAAACGTATTAATAAAACATATATTAAAAAAATAATGCATATACATCCAAAAGAAAAATATTTTCCGGAATAAAGACAGAAATTATCTGACACACACACACAAAAAAAAATAACTTGGCCTTTAGAATCTAAAACCATTAGAGTATATATCAGCACTGGAGTCAATAATATTTGAACTATATTGACAGTTCAAGAAACATAGGTGAAAGAATTTGTAGGACTTCCACTTTCTGAGTGGCTCTTAGTTACGTTGTATGTCAATAACAATGTTTTTAGCTATGGAAGGTATTTTGGATGGTCATTTGAAAAAACAGTAATTATTTGATTCTTTGTATATACTAGAGAAGTAGGATATAAAAAAAAACAATCTAATGACTATTATTTGGTTTCGAAGCAGATAATTGCAATGATTGTTTTAAATAGAGATTCTACAGCTAGGGAGGATTTGTTTACTTCTGATGTGGATGTTCCATTACTTTTAACTCCCTTGAAAATCAAATGGGGGTTTAGAAATAAATAACGGACTGTGGGAAAATAGACATGCTAAAAGACACTTTATTTCTGCCCTGATTTGGATAGGTTTTTTTTTTTGAGTTTTGATTGTCAGGATCAGGTGAAGCACATGAGTCTTTTCAGAGCCATTCTAGGTTTATTATATGTTAAGGTTGAGTCTCTACAGAGAGGAAGAGGTACAATGGAACTATATGATGATGTTTGTGGAGCAGAAGAAAAACTCATTCATATTCTTTGATACTCCTGGTGTTATAATAATGACAAAAGTAATGACTTTCTAACTTGTGTATTTGAATTCTTTCTTACCTACTGATATACTAGCTACTTTGCCATTCTTGAGAATAATTTGATGGCATTCCAGGATTTATGGTTTTCTTGGGGATTAATGGAATGTAAAGATTGTTTTGATAAGCAAAAATAACAGGTGATGAAGTTTGCTTTGCTATTTCTCTCAGGAAGAAGATGAGCTTAAATGTGCCAACCTTTTCCCACACCTACATCTCAAACTGTGTTAAATAAGGAGATTTGCCTAGGGAGCATACTCAAACAAACAAAACCCTTTGTGAAATGAGGAATCAGAATGCAAGTTTCTGGCCAAATGCAGGGGTAATCCCAATTCCTCTGACTTGTACTACATAAACATATTCAAGCATAACATCTGAACTGAAGTCTTCTGAATACAACACCAAGCTTCACTATCAGGATTTTAGATGCCACTCTGCTTAATATTAGCTTGTGCAGAACCAACAATGTCTTGGAACTGTTTGTATACCTACTTTGTTGACATCGCCCAGGAAGTCAGCAATTCTACTTAAATTAAAAGAATTGGATGTGGGAGGAAGAATGTGTCATCTCTATCTTCATAAGGGAGAATCTGATCCCCTGCTGTGTTTCCAATATGCTCCCCACTTTTTTCTACATATTTCTTCCCCTTTTCTTCACGAAACAGCAGCTTCATTTCACATCCATTTTGTAATACTCTTTCACATCTTCCCACTCACAGATACACACAAATGCAACTCTACATTATTTTCTTCTGCTGATAATGGATTTCTCTGGTGACAGCAAGTGCTGCCAAATATGTGGGTAACATTTAGTTTAAGTTCAAACTGAATTCTTCACCTCTATCATGATGTACAACTTGCTCAGTAGAAAAACTGAAAAAAGGCAATTTTGTGTCCATAATAAAATAACTTGCTTATTCCCCCACCCCTCTTATATATATAAGACCTTGCAGTTTATTCACAATAACTTGCATGAAGATTTCCAAAAGTGAAGTCTTGGGAGCTAAGAAATGATTTCAATATTAAGGAAAGGAGGTTGACATAAAAAAGATACTCTTCTGGAAAAATGTATATTGAAAACATACATATGCACTCCACAATTCTAATCTTCTTGGGCAATGTGCTTGTTTTTACTTCAGGTTTCTTATTTATATTTCCTATGTTTCCTACTCTTCTGTAATATCTGACAATTCAGGCTATGAGAGATAAGAGTACTCTGAATATTTTAATGCTACATTGATCAATTCCAACTCTTGTTTTAGAATAACAAGAACATAGCTAGAATTACATATTTTTGCCACAATATTTTTAAAACTAGTTTTCTATAGGTGTGTTTGTGTGTTTATGTATATGTGTGTGTGTGCATGTATTTATATTTTCTAGAACTGAAAGATATGATTCACCTAAGCAAGCAAATATATAGTTATCTATTTCAGTCAATTATATAATCATAGAAAAATATATAGTAATCATTGTTTTCATTATTGTATTAGTGATAAAAACAATGACATGTTTTGTACACAAATGTCTTGATATTCAAGCTTTATAAGTAAGATTTTGCTAATTCCCTAGCAAATGAACTGCTGTCCTTTAGTGCTGGTCATAACACAACATTGGTTACTTTGGTGGAAACGGCTGGATATTGATCAGAGAGCAAAGTAGCACACATAAAATTCCAGCAGCCAGTCCTCCATATACACTGAAATGGGAAGTGATAAAATTGGAATGAATATTTCTGTAAGATAACATTATATGACATTGTAGAAAAATATGCCACCATCTCTGTCCTTCTAGTGTTACATGGACAATATGTTGAGAAAGAGGAACTATTTTATAACTGCCTACCAGAACTGCTAAAGGAAGATATTAAACCAACCCAGTCACAAATCCCTATGCAACATTGGCATTGTAATAGATCAAGGGTGTCAAACCCGATTTCATTGAGGGCCTCATCAGGGTTGTGTTTGATCTCGGAGTGAGATGGTCGTGGCCAGGGAGGGCGTGGCCAGGGCGGGCACACCCAGTTTGATGTTACTCATGTTGGGGTGGCTCCCCCAAGCTCCCTTTTCACTGGCAAAGAGCGGCAGGAGGCCATCGCAGTTGAAAATGGAGCATGGGAAGGCCGCACGCAGCCCTCCCAAGCTCCATTTTTGCTGGCAGCGCCCCACGGCCTGGTCCTTTGCTGTTTCTAGGGTGGCCCCATGGATCAGATCTAAGCACCCCTGACACCAGATCCAGCCCCCAGGCCTTGAGTTTGACACCCCTGTAATAGATGATCATGGTAAACCTTCTATTCAATTACAGGTAACTGTATTTTAGAACTAAACATTTCCCCATATTTCTTGATTGTGTTTTCAGTACTGCAATGTATTGCAGCATTTGAACAAAGCACTGGGTCTAATTTCTGTGCTGCTGTTGATAAATACAGGCGAGAAATTAGGAAAGAACAGATGTGATGTATATCCAAGCCGTTCAAAATCCACATTGCTGATTTAACTGTCATATCGCATATACATTTCATTCCTGCATATTAAGAATAACTCATATATTCTAAGAACAAGAAACGGTTAGGCATTGCTGTGCAGTGCTTCAGCTTTTATTTGTAAGACATGTTCTGTAATGTGTGGGAGTGCAAACTTAACATGTCCAGCTTTAATGAGATGCAGACTGGTGTTGTGTTTATGTTCTTGTATGTTCTGGAACACCTCTTTGAATTGAATTGGAAGCTTGCATGGCCCCATTACTAAAAAGCATATCAGGTACATTTACTACTATATGCTTCCTGCCATCAACTTACCTGATAAGCCTCCCACGTCCATCTTCTTCAGATTCTTTGCTTCTAAGATGACAACAGTCAGCTTGCCAGCAGTAGGCACATAGCGGAGAGAGAAACAGATGTCACCTAGCTTCTCTTGCTGCAACAAAGCAAAGGGAATTGTAAGTAGATATATATCAGTATATTGCTTAAAACCAAAGGTTAACACATTTATTTTCTAAAACACTCTTGTAAAATAGTGACCTCTATGTTAATCTGTTAGGAAAACAAGGCATCTCAACATACATGAATTCAAAATATAAATTGCTTTGTTATAGCCTGAATCTGAAGCAATAACTAGAAAAAATTCTGCCCTTATTTCTTATCAGTTCTTTATACCTGTTAAAAATACTGGTAAATTCAATGTTCAATTTTTCAGGATTTATAAGTGGAGCATTTCTCACTTCTGTAACAACAGAAAACAAAATGTAGAAAATACCTGTAAATATACATTTATTTAATTAAAAGCAACTGTTAAAACTTTAATCTCTCTGTAGATGAAATTAGTGTATTACATTTTTAAAGTTTATAAACATGAAAGATTTTGTATGTAAAAAATATCTCAATATTAATCCTGCTCAAACATCATCTTTGAACTGAACTTAGAAATAAAGTTCTGCGCCAAACTCAGTTCCAGGCAACACAAAATTATCTTCAACACATTAGACCATTGTTTCTCATCCTCGGCAACTTTAAAATGTTGGAATTTCAGCTCCCAGCCAACTGCACTAGACATAATTCATCATCCTATTGATCTCGATCTTATTGTTTATAATAGGACTTAGATCTGAGTAATAATTTGAATTGTGGGCATACATTTTCATTAAACTTAATATTACAGAAATATTAATCAGTTCTTCCAATATACTGTACTGATACTATATCTAAAAGCCAGACAATTTGAGAATCAGGTGTTACATCTAGATCTTCAATTTTATTTTTTTTCACCTTTCAATGACTGTAGTTATTTTGTCTCTCACATTTGTTTCAAATATGTTAAATATACTAATTCCATAGCAATTTCTAATAGAAAAATGCAGTCATGACTTCTCAGTATGGCAACTGATGCCTGACTCATTTCAAATTTGTATTTTTCTGCATCCACAAATGTGTTAATTGTTAGCTCACTGCTTACTGCTGTAAATTATTAGCGACCCTTTTAGCACAAATATTAGATTAGTTGCGATAGTCATCAGCACATCATTAGTTTTGTTGTCAGAAAACAGTGAACTGTACTGAGCCTTGTTATGTTCTGAAATAAACTGAACAGTTTTGAAAGATACAAGTATCAGTCATAATTTAGCAAATAACACAAGTGTTGTCCAAATAGACACAATGGCCTCTTCCAAATGTCAACCTGAGTTCAGAGGTCAACTAAATATATGAGAATTCTCTATGGTTATGATGAACAATATTGCATTACTAAAGGCGTTCAGCACACAAAGGTTAAGCATCCATTGCAAAATGACAAAAGCTTTCTATTAAATGCAAAAATGAGTATATCTGAGGCTGGAATGATAAGAACAAGAAGAGACTTCATGCTGCTCAGTAATGATCATTAGAAAGAGTCTGCTGCTGTGATCTTAGATCTATGTTACTTTAGCGAGGCAAGAATATTATTTAAAAAAAACCCTGCAGAATCAGGTTATGCTTAAATAACCCTAACTAGGCATTTTAGGCCTCTGATCTTTCTTTGACAGATAGCTCTCATTAAATACACTCATTATGAAATGTAGTATAATTACACAATTACCTGGGGAATATGATAATAAACCTCCTTGAAGACAACTACATAAGAGGACAGATGGGAGTCTTCAATATCTTAAGGTAAGGGTGTGCCAATAACCACTGAATCACGTGTCACCTCCTAAGGACAGTTCTCAATTTCTGTCTAATTTTGCCGAATAGGTTTAAGTACAGCCAGGTTGTACTTTATCACTGATCTTAATCATAAATACAAGCCGCCAACAAGCCTGCTCAGCTGGACTCGCATTTCCATACTTTTCAGTATCAACTAAGACTGGAGTATCTCATTGGATATACAACCTTGCACTCTCATAAATGGCTACTGTTTGGGACTTCCTATGAAAATGGCAGATTGAAGAGACTGCCTGAAGTGGCAGTCTACACCTAGTTATGTTTTGGGGGCACAGGCAGGTTTTCTGGAGCTGAAGAATTCTTTGGGTGTTATGGAAAATCCAAAAAATTGACCCACAAGTCCTCCAGACAGCCGGTGCTTGCGAGAGATAAATTGAGAGAATTCGCGAGAGATAAATTGAGAGAATACAGACAATTGAAAAATATAGAAAACAACCATATGTGTACAGTATTTTTTTTAGTAGGAATCTGTAGTGTGGGGTTTCCTGAAAACACTATTTTTTGCCTGAAAACCAAAATTAGAAACTATTTAGCACAGTCACAATTAGGAAACATATTCTTTAGTACCAGCCCTCTTCAAATCAGTACTTTCTGAATTCTTAAGTACTGTATTCTGTGAATATTGAAATGTTCATACTCACTACTTTGCTACCTTGCAAATGCCCCCCGTGGTTGGAATTCCACCCTGCATTTCAGATTTTCCTACTGTATTTTATGAGCATCACCAGAAGAAGATGCAAAATCCTACTGCTAATGTTGCTTTATCAAGTACCAATCACAGCTGTAGAACTTTCTAAATAAAAGCTTCTTCATGAGAAGAAAGTTCAAATGTGAACAATCCACATAGATCCTTTGGCTATCTAGTAAAAATTTGTTTCAATGTATCCCACGCACACATCCATAATTTTTTTAAAAATGTGTTGGTGTCCCTACCCTAGTGATATATTGAAAGGTCTTAAAGACCTGGGTCTTCACCCTGGCCTTTGGAGAGGGTAACTGATGCCCTGTACTTTCTTTCTTTCCCCCTCTTGGTTAGTTTTGTTTACCATTGCTGTTCTTACGCTGTATTTATTTTTTCAGCAGCCCCAAGTCATTGGGAATTCGATGATATCTAAATTTAATAAATTATTATCAAATATTATCAAACTGAGTGCTTAGGACATGGTATGCTATATCTATTTATATAATCTATTAAAATTATGTGGTGGTTAATACGCTGATATAAAGTCATGTACTTGTGGTTTTCAAAGATAATTGAAAATCCCTGCCAGATTAAGGAACAGAGAAGTGTCTCTCTAGGGGTGATTATTCCACAGAGGTATGTTATTGTTATTATGATTAACTTTCATTTTCAGATATAATTTAGTTTAGCCAATTGCTGGGATCACTGGATGGAAACTTCCACCTGGTGTTAGAATAGTCCTACGGGGAAGTTCACCGAGGTTAACTTCTTTCTTTTGAATGTTCAATTGCCAATCAATTCAATTGCTCCTTCCGCTTTAAGCAGCTTGATAATATACATAAAATTGCTCCCACTGAATAGAACATAAACGAATTCAAAGCTTTAATAGATCACACCAGAATAATTTTCTTCTTTACAAGAAAAGGTCAGTTAAAACCCACCGAGCCAGCAACTGTTCTGTTAGGAAAAGGCTCCAAGTGATTAACATTTTGACAGAGAAAGATTTTTTTTAACTTTCCCTATCCATATTCATTTTAATAAAAGGCAGAGACAGCAATAAATAACAAAAACATAAGATTCTCATTTACTTTATTGTCCTTAGGACTCATCCGTTTGTTTATGATTCTTTGTGAACCAATGAACAGAAAATATTTAAGCATTATTAGTAGAGTTTCATTTTTAGTACCAAACAGTTATTTTATATATTTTTCCAGTAGATATTTGTTTTATTTTTAATGTGCCCATTTTTTCATAGTGTCCCTTCTTTTCTGTAATTTTCTTAAATCAATCCATCCCCTTTTTGTTGTTCCTTTCACTTTCTTTTCATTGCTTACTTTGTTGCAACTATTTATCTCTTCTTGTTCTTCTGTAGATCTCAGGATTTAGTTGGCCAAACTTCTGTTTAGCTAACATTTTTCCTTTCTGTTTTCAATGTGTCAGCAGACAGCCATATTGCCTTCTTTCACTTTTGGAACCTTTTTACTTGCAAATCTTTAATTGTGTTACAAATTTCAGTCCAGAGTTCTTCTGACACTCTATGCAATTTAATCCATTAAATATATTTTTTAACCTACACAAGATATTCATATGGATTCTTTTTAAAAAATTATATTGATAAGATGTTACAAGTTGCCATACTGTACAACAGTTGTACAGTAGATGCATTTATTTCCAATGCATCTTTGACTGGAGGACAAACATGGACTCAAATTGAGATCATTTTACCATAGTTTTGATTGAACCAAGGCATTGACTTTGACATCCTTTCCTTAATAATGGCTTGATTTCTTCAATGGTTTTCTTGTTGGCAGCAGAAAATCTAAGTATTTCTGATGTGAAGTGATCTATTCTAATACATTTTAGACAGGTGGTTCTAGGAATGCTCAATCTAAATATTTCTGTTCCAAGCTTAATCTTGTCTTGGCTCATTTTCAAATATTCCATGTTCCAATGGAACACATGGTTTTCCAGCATCAAACTTTCCATTCACATCCAGAAACATCAGCAGCTTTTTAACCTGGGGACTTGTCTTCTAGTTTCACATTCATATTGTCCTGCATGCAAAAATGCCCATTTGGTTTTGTTGGCAGAATAATGAAACATGATGCCAGCTACTTTTACATAATACCTATGCTTTTATAAACATAAACATAACAAAATCATTATTTTATAACTTTCTTTTTTGGGGAACAGCACAACTTCAAGACTAAAAAAAGGGGGCATAACATAAAGAAGGAAAAGCACAAAAATAAACAAACAAAGCAAAAAGTGAAATAAATGCACCAAATGAATAGTTTCATTGATACATTTGGTTTGGTTGGGTCCAGAGGAAATGGAGAAATGGTGCCAATGGAGGTAGGAGGTGACACAAACAGGTAACAATATGAAATTATTACTCGTTTTATAGTTATGACTGCATCTTTAAGAGACTCTCTAATTCTTTATTTTTTTGTATGATAAACAGATTGTTAAAATAAAATATTGACTCTGCCAATTTGTTGAATTCAGTGCTAGTGATGTCTAAATGACTAGAGCACTTGTTTGTAAAGCAATGTATACAAGCAAGAATTGTGCCAACTGAGTGCCTATAAAGAGTAATTGATCATTATGATAGTAATAGTTTGAATAATTCATCTATCAGCCATATCATTCTAGTATTATTCATAACAATGTAGATGTCTACAAAACATATGTACCAAAGCCAAGCTTGACCCATGAAAAAAAAGTAGACCAATAGGGGAAAAGAGAGCTAAACATGACTATTATCAGTTGAAAGTACTACTTTTTAATCATCAGTTTCCAAATAAATGCAATTAATTATCTCTCCCAGAAGCTTGGCAAAAAATACTGAGGATGGAAAATGTAACAATATATGCTTTATTTTAAAGAAAGGCCTTAGACATTAAATTGGTTTTTTTAACTTTTTCTTTCTTTTGGGGGGGAAGGGATTAAAAGCTTAATAGCCTCATTTCCTAAATCAAACAGAGAAAAGTTGATTTGCTACATTAGAAAAAGCAGAGAAAATAAAGAATCAGTTGAACAAATCCTTCAAAAGTATCTGCATGTGCCATTTCCATTGACTTTCTCAAATACACATATTCTTATATCCAACAGCTTGCTATGCTTTAATTACTGCATTTCATACCATTTTACTACTCAACTTCTTTCGACTTTTTATCCAATCTTCTTACTAATTGTCTCTACATTTATGCAAGCCACTGTGCAAAACACTATTAACTTAATTTAAAATGAATGAACCATCAATATTAGTCTTGACAGCATGGAAAACCTATTAATGATAAGATGTTACAAGTCCATACTACAGTTTCTGCACACAACATACATACATACATACATATAGTACAGACCAAAAGTTTGGACACACCTTCTCATTCAAAGAGTTTTCGTTATTTTCATGACTATGAACAGTGTAGATTCACACTGAAGGCATCCAAACTATGAATTAGCACATGTGGAAGTATAGTACATAACCAAAAAGTGTGAAA
>JANHJO010003364.1:142228-153693 GCA_032468235.1 Pseudoxyrhopus heterurus | reverse complement strand
AGTCAACCTTGGAGCTGGTGGGATTCGAACAGCCAAACTGCTGATCTGCAGTACTGTGTTCTAACCACTTGAGCCACAGCTCCCTTATCACAAGACCAATCACAATACTCACTGATGATTCACAGCTGATCCATCACAAGGCCCTCACTTGACACACTCACACCTGAAGCCCTTATAAACAGAAGAACACTGACACTGACATCCCCTAAACTCTGCTGAAGATGTTACTTAGCCTGATAATAAAACATTCAGAAACCAATCCACAAGCTTAGAGAACCAACCTTCACCCTCACTTGCTGATGCCTTCCCAGTTTTGCTCGTACAAACGGCTGTCAGGATCGCTATAGAGTGATCGGAATTTATATTTAATTGATATAGATGACAAGGACCAAATTTTAATCATCCTCTGGAAAACAGCTGTCGCATTTCCAATACAACACTTGACATCTGTCTCTGCATTTCCATTTTGGATAATTATGCTACCCAAATAGGTAAACCTTTCTACTTCCTCACGCCTCTACGATCTGAGTGTGATTCTCCCATATCTCTGCAGTGGAACTCACATACATGAACTTCAATTTCTCAGCATTTATTCTGAGGCCAATTTTGGTTGCTTCTTCATTTAATGCAGTTGTCACTTGTAGTTTTATCTTGTCTTCCTCAAGTAGGGCAATATCATCTGCAAAATCCAGTGTCTCTAAGACAGTGATGGTCAGAATAATGAATACTTTTCCCGATGTGTGATGTTTTTTGCATAACATACTTGAGGGTCACCAGGAAGAGGAGCAATGACAGAATACAGCCTTTTCTAACTCCGGAAGCAATTTTGAAGAAGTTTGCATGGCCATTTTCAGTCTTAATGCAGCAGTTTGATCTTCCTTAAAGATAGTAATGAAGACTGTCAGTACATCATATAACCTTTATACATTGCAATATCACAGAAGCAATATTATCATTTGCCCACTTCCCTCTGATTGCCTGTGTGATAACTCCTGTCTGCAATGCTTTAAAGTAGCCGTACCTTTTCCTGGCAGCAGCCACAGGATTAGGAACAAAGATGCAGCTCCTTTTATGGATTGCAGAGAAGCCTTGTTGGTGTTGCCATGGACCCCACAGCCCGTTTTGGAGATTGAGTTTGAAGCCTTTGGTATACCTGCAATTATACCTCCAATAAATGAGCTAGCCTACATGTTCTCCGGGAGAGAGGGGGGGAGCAGGAAAGAGGAGAGAAAGAGAGAGGGAGAGAGGGAGGGAGAGAGGTTTGAATGAATTTAAAATATATAATAATATATCCAGGACTAGACATTGGAGTTCATAAAAATGGAAATCCATCAGCTTTTGGAAGATACCTTCTTCAATATTAGGACCAAATGTAACAGGTTTACATATAAAAAGACCAGTTATTTTTCCTTAAGGCTCACACATTGAGTGTTCAGCATTGAAATATCAAAGTCTACTCTCTGAAGTCGATTAGATCCTGCTGACTCTAGCTAAAAATACATCCAAGCTCTTGTCAGGTATGCAAACGCAAGACAGCATTGTCATTTCATGGCTGCTTCTTGTCCCTTTCTAATATCTTTCTGAATATCCATGAAAAGATCTTAGAAAGTGAGTCTTTCTAGAGACCCAAAGCCATATCAGCCCAATGATGTAAGAACCTAAAATTCTAGAACTTTGCCCTATACTCTTTTTCTATTTTTAATTATTGCATATGCCCCAAAGAAATCATGTTTTTATAATATTTATTTAATAATCCTTAGCAAGGTCATTGTGATGATTCCCCTAGATGCTTCCCCAGATTTCTCTCCAGATGTCATCTCGGAGGAAGATGAACCAGTTCCAGGTACGCCTGGAGGGGAGTCAGTTAATGGCTCCAAGCAGCTGTCTGGGAGAGATTTGGCTCAAGCAGAGCTGCAGCAGGACAACCTTGAGGCTTCCAGTGGAGAAAACATGTAGCTGCAGCCAATCAGTGATGAGGAACTACCTTCTGCACCTGATCCAAGAACAGGTAAGGCAGGAGCTGAGAAGGTCAGCCAGATTACTCATGAGGAGAAAGCCTTGCCCTTCTGGATGGATGCACCGGAATCTGGCTATCTAGTACAGTAGACAGATGGAAATGATGCTGGGAACAATGTGTTTGTTTCCTAGCTGTATATTTTCTAGTTGCGATTCTTGCCTTGCTTCGAATTGACACTATGCCTTGACTTGGATCATGCCTTGTGAACCCTTTTCTATTCTGGATTTAATTTTGCCTGGTGGGTTTATTTTGATTGGGAAACTTTCAAGTGCCTTGTGGGCTCATTGGCTATTGCTCTGAGGACTAGCATTGGTCTGCTTGTGCCTGCACCATGGTGGGGGGGGGGCTGTTTTCGCCCTCCCCGGACTCCAGAGGCTAATTTTTTTATCTAATATACTTCCTTTTTTCCAAGCAGTTGTCAAATCCTTGCAATGATAAAGGCACACACCAACGTATCTTGTATTTGCATGCACGTAGGCACAACTTCAGTGTTCTTTCATGATATTTAACATCTGGTTTAGTATGAATAGCTGAGACTTTTAGGAGTGATCGAAAATGACATCTGATGTCTAACATTGACATTTTAGTACAGAAATGTGGTATTGCTGGCAGCTAGTGTAGAAGTTTCAAAAGCCTGTCGGTATGTTCATTTTACTCTATCTCTTCCTGAGCATTTTGAAAATGTCACCAGTGGAATGTAAACAGATGAAAGGCTAGCCTAATTATAGTTTGGTATCTAGAAATTGGTTGCTGATCTCATTTCAATGAAGTAAAAGGGGAAAAAAATCAGATGATAAATTCTAAGATGAAAATGTTTTATTTTAATAGTTTAACCCTAACCCTAACTCCCCAATCTTGAAAACTCTTTTTTAAAGCATCTTCATATCCTAGCCAATATATTTTGGCAGAATTGCAGCAATGCTTTATATAGCTTCAACCTTTTTTTCCCTGTTTCCCAAGACATTCTGATTTGGAACAGATCAAATGAAATATGTAATCATTTTTATAAATATAGTTTACAAAAAGAGATCTCATAGGCACACTGGGCTGGACTGAAGTGTATTCATTGGGTCATTAGAAGACATAATAAAGAGTCCCTAATATCACAAAGCACTGAGTTCAGTCACAATTTCAGATGGGAAACTGTAGCCCTCTTAAACGAAGCCAGGTCCAAAAATGCAACACAATTCCTAGATTTATGATAGTATTGTGATAAATCAACCATTAACAGACTCATTGACAATGCTACATCACAAGTTATTCAATGTAGAAGCATCCAAAGATCAATGAAAGAGACGAGAAGACTTAAATATACCACTTCTCATCATACAACTGTTAATCAATAAGCAGATAAGCCTTAAATATCAGATAAGCCACAACAATCAAAGAAGAAAGAATACCCCAGTCACGGTTAGTAGGACAAGCTACCTTGCAACCAGCAAACTTTACTTCACCATGCATTGATGGTTTACCTAGCCTGGTAAATAATTAAAGGTCTGCAGAAATAAAAGCAAGCTTACAGAATATCTAGAACCCAACGATTCAACTCAGAGCTACATATATTCACAATGGCATCCATCCTTAAAGTAGGCCCATTGAAATCAATGGAATACATTAGTTGTCATTGCCCATTTCTCCGAAACATCCTATTCCAAGCCAAGCTAAAAATGTATCAAATATCTTTTGATTGTATGCTGAGTGAGCAAATTTATAATGGTCTCTTTTTTCAATACTAATATATTTATTTGTATTCTGCCTTTATTACTTTTAAAAATAACTCAAGGCAGCGAACATATCCAATATATGTTTGTTCTCCTATTTCCCTTCTACACACAACAACCCTTTCTCTCTCTTTTTTTAAATTTATATTTTTCTTTTTCTTTTACAACATTGCCATTTTACAGTGTTGAAAAAACAAATCTTCTGAGACGTACAGTACAAACTATTAAACCTAAACTTCACTAAAATCTCAATTGTATACATATTCATATCTTTTTACGATTTATAGTGTTTTTCTAACTCCTTTTCTTTTCTAGCCTCTGTTGTCTATTACCTAACCACTTATACCATAGATCCCATATTTCAAAAAATTCAGTTTCCCCTTTATCTTTTAACAACAATGTTAATATTGGGGCTCAGCCTTTCGCCCTCGACACTTGATGACTCAAGCCGATCGGCGATTCGTCCTACCTGCAATATTGCTGGGATGTTGCTGACGGATGTGGGGCGGGGTATGGCTTGGTGATGAGTCCATTTATTTCGCATAGTGGTGAGTCCATTTATTTCGGCGTTGGAAGAGAGAGACAGTTCGTTACAGTTAATTTGTCTAGCTCGGCGCATTCAAAAATTTTATTAATCAATCTTTCTTCTGTTGGGATTGTTTCCATTTTCCAATATTGTGTGAAAATGATTCTCGCTGCCATAATTATGTGTATCATAAAATACGTAACATCTTTTCTAAACCTTCCCGGAACCATTCCTAATAGAAGAATTTCTGATTTAAGGTCTAGACAAGAAGATCCTTGAACATGAGTAAAACTCCTCAGTAGATCTGGAATTTTGCAAAGTGAAGAATACCTGTCAGCTGAAGCTATCAATGAGAAGAGCTTGTGGAAATATAGGGATGTAATGATTCTCAAGCTCTTTATAGTTCAGCTTTCAGTCATTCATTAAGAATTTCTAAATTCTTCAAGGATTTTCAATATATTTAGCTGAACATGGTTAAGGTCCTTTAATCTTTTGAAGGAAGGATTTAATTTGTAGCTCTACTCCTTGATTAGTTAAATAGTTCAGGCACTGACATCTAAATAAGATTACTCCATGTGTATTGTATTTATGGCACAAATATTTAGTCACAATACCATCCATGAAGCTGTGGTGAAATGGTGACATTAGCACTCCATCTGATGTGCTGCTGAATGGTATAGTGTTGATGTTATTTTTGACATGTTGCTATCTCCTTAACATCCCTCGGGTCCCTCGGGAGAGGGCGGTATATAAATATTATTAAAATAAATAAAATAAAATCCAATAGAATGCAGAGTCCCTACAGCTCCTTCCCTTTCCTAGCTCTAAGTCAGGGGTATCAAACTTGCAGCCCATAGGCTGGATGTATCGCATGTTGGTCCCGCCCCCACCCAGTTTAGCGAAGGGAAAAAAAGTTCCGATACATGGCAGCGCCATGACAACATGAGTTTGACAGCCCTGCTCTAAGTAAACCAGACCTATCTGTACCCATTCATTTTCCAAGCACAATTTCAGTAGTTTTTTCCTGTTGTTTTGGATCTGGTTAGTATCTAGACCTAGTTAGAAGACCAGTAGAACATTTAAGAACTATGGATAAGATTGGGAAAGAAACATTCTAGAAGAAGCCAATGGCAAAATACCTTTATGTTGCTACCTATAACATAACATGGACATATCCATCAGGTGTTGAGCTCTGTTTAAATCAACAGAATGTGAACTCTTTCAAAGTGTGAAAATAAACTATTTTGGCATGGCAGAGTCAGATGAAAATTATATTTTGAAGAAGTTGCTTTTCTTTTGAGGATGTCCCAAAGGTGCTTTTTCAAAAGGCAGCTGAACTTTGCTTTTCCTTGAAGACCTTTTGCTTCTCAACTGAAGAAGCTTCTTGGATGAGAAGCGAAATGTCTTCAAGGAAAAATGAAGTCCAGTTGCCCTTTGAAAAAGGACCTTTGGGATAATCATGACCAGGATGATTAAGAATCTCCATAGAAATTTCCTTTTGAGAATATTAGAAGTGAATTCTGTCTATTTTACTTTCCTTTACAGAAGCTTGGTTGTCTTACCAAATATAGCATTTTGACAAGTTACTTGGAAACTATTTCCTCTGCAGTTTGATAATTGGCAAAAAAAAATGACATAGTTTTACTTCTGTGATATTATTGAGGAAAATGTGGATTATCCTCTGCCTAGCTGTGGAGCAATTTCCTTCCAATAATGCCCTTGGGGAGACAAGTATCTATGATTATTCTCCAACTAGTGAGATATACTAGAGGAACCTAATCATTGTGACAAAATAGCAGTAATAAGCACAATGAACAATGGCTTAGTGATGCTAATTGAAATGACAATTTTCACAAAACTGCATTCTTCCAACAAAAAATTCATTTGAGAAATGGTGCTATTCACTTATGGAAGGATTGTCATTGTTGCCACTTTGTAAAAACAGTATAAGTAGCATGGAGGCAAACAAAATAAGGCACCCTCTGCTCTGTTTATTGAAAGTCCATTACCCCCTTCAAACATTAAGCTTTTCATTTTCTCTTCTAAAATTCTTTCAAGAGCTGACTCTTTCTAATATTTTCATAAGTGTTACAGTCAAAATCTTTAGGTTAACATGAATATGTATTTGTTACAAATTTAAAACATACCACATTAAACTCTATTTATTGTGCCCCACTTTGCCCAACACATGCCCAGGAGCCCTTTTCACTGAATTAAACTGAGGCCGTGTGATTTGTGATGGAGCAGAATCTCTTTGCACAATATTTGGTTGATGTTCTGCTCAGAGTCTTCCGATAATAATCTGATTTGCCCTGAACAGAATCCTGAATAAGTAGGCCTTTGATCTATTCCATTATTGTTCCTTTTTTTAAAAAAAAATGTGGCTCATTACTATAAAACAGGAACCTGCTCATTGATTCAAGTTTGTAATGCATAATCGTGTGTTATAAAATGTATAATGAATTTGAGAACATAGCAGATTTGACTGATAATATCTGACTTACCAAAGAGAAGAACATGAGATTTTCCTCACTCAGTAACTGGAAAATGAGAACCTTCTCCCCCCACCTCTGCCTGTGCGCATGTGTGTGTGTGTATGTTTGTCTCTTGTATTTTTTCCTTATAAACTAGCTTCCAAACAACAAATCTAATGGATTGTTATTCTAAATCATGCTGAGATGATGATGGCAAATAGGATCAATATTAAAGGTCATTACTCTGGTTAATAGATAGCACTAAATTACCAGCTCTGTAGCAAGGCTAAGTGCAGATGGATATTTACTACAATAGGGCCTTTTCATTTTGAACTCAAAGAAAAGTGTTTGCTCCCATAAGATACAAAAGATTCCATTGGGTAGGGGATGCTTTTCAAGAAACATGAAGGCAATTTTGGCTATGACTTAAAAAGTTACAATGGATCTACAAATGGTTTCCTGGGGTTAGAATAGAACAAAATAACAGAGTTGGAAGGAACCTTGGAAGCCTTCTAGTCTGCACTCTTTCCAGACTTTCAACATCTTTGTTACATCGTGGCAACCAAAATTGGATGCAGTATTCCAAGTGTGGCTTACCCAGGCATTATAAAGTGGTATTAACACTTATGTGATCTTGATTCTATCCTTCTGTTAATGCACCCTAGAACTGTGTTGGCTTTTTTGGCAGCTGCAGCACACTGTTGGCTCATATTTAAATGATTTTCCACTAGGACTTCAAGATCCATCTCATACTTACTACTATTGAGTGAGGTACAACCTATACCATACTTATGCATTTGGTTTTTCAATGTTCTGCCTCTAAACATAACTGGTTTCCCAAAACATCTGTTCATTTTCTCTTTCATATAGAAAGATGCACATTTTATTTAATAATAATTTTATTAAAAAAAAAATCTTGATTACAGTAGTAAAACAATACAGGTTAAAAAGAAAGAAAAAACGTGAAAAAGCAAAGAAAAAAACTAAACAAAACCCCCAAAAGTAACTTCCTACCCTCATCACAAGTATAAATAATTTCACTATCTCTTCACCTCCTCTTAATTAACAAACATAAAAGCCTTCATCCAATAAATCATCTTTTTACTATAGATAAATCCAATAAATAACATCTTTTCCAATATACGTATCGGCAAAAAGTCCAAACAGAGTCTTAAAATAATGTTAATTAACATAGGGTATATAAAATTCATCATTCCACATCTCAGGTCTTAGCTGTAGGCAAATCCACATTTAAACATCATAAAGCTGTCTCAATATCCTAATGTGAACAAAAGATTAAATTTAAAATGACAAAAAGGGAGAATTTCTCCTTTAAAAGAAAAGAAACTTACAAATATTAAAGTAGAAAAACAATTAAATATTAAGTCAATTTAAGTGCTAATAGATTAGAGATATTTCCTTATTTAAATAGAGAAACAGAATGACCAAGCAGGACAAAAATGCAGTGAGAGCAGAAATGGTTTTCAACTTCCTGCTGACTTCTGTATTGAGTTTCTTTGTGGGAATTTTGGAGGGACCATCAGAAATCTCTCTTGCCTTTTCTTCTCAGTAGGTAGGTAAGTGACTGCTGCTGGATGGGGGAGGGAGCTAGGGATTGCGAGACTGGCTGGGAAACTTGATTGTTGATTGTCTTATAATGTCTTCAATATCAAAAACAATTATTCTTTCCCACAAAAATGCATTTATTATTTAAAATTACAAAGACTCAATATTCAAAATCCAATATTCAAGTGTGTTTGAGTCCTTAATCCATTTAAGACTTTCTAAAGACAAAATCGTGTCTTGCTTTTTGATGTTTTTATTAAATTCTAAATTTAATTAAATTTTATAATTATAAAGATATTCATTTCCTTATATAAAGAATTGAAGCTATTCACCCAGTGTATTTCTAACCTTATTGTTCTGAAAATATCCAACTTCTTTAAAGCAATAAATAGTCAATTTCTAAAAATTGTTAGCAAGGGAAGTATAAACTTAGTATCTTTTACGGCTGGAGCAAATACTGTATGGCAAGTTCCCTCAACTCTTGATTCTTCCACTCTCTGGAGATTGCTGCTTTACAGTCTCCTTATGAAAAACAATCATATGGAGCACAGCTTGGCCAATCTCCTGTCCTCTCTTTATCCAGAGAGGGTGGAAGGAGCCAATCTACTCATCATTTCCTTGTCTTTTGCCACAAATGTTCACAAATCTTCACTCTGCCATTATTCCCTAGAAGAAACAGAAAGCTGCACATTTTCTTCTGATGTGGTCTTTCCCTTTCAACTCTAAGAAAGCTTGCCTTATTTAACACTAGTGAGAAAAAAAATATCTCTCAGCTATTTTTCCTTTTTGGTCTCTTCCTTCCTTGGTGTACAGAAAGACACTGTAAACGATCACAGAAAAGCAGAAAAAGGATATCTTATAGATAGGAGAAGGTCAGATTTTAGATTTTGCAAAACCATGGTGTCTGGTACCATCTGGTATAATTGCAATGAAGATACAACGATAAATTTATATAATGAGGTGTTTTATTAGTTCTTTCCCCAAAACCAACAACTGAATCAAGTGTAAGTAATATCAGATTTAATATAGTGTGAGAAGACTGAAAAACTATATTCGGATTACCTTAAAACTCAAAACAGACAATCAGTACATTAATTAAATTCCCTTAGTCACACAAATCATATGAATACCTAATTTTACAAGAAAAGAATTAGAGATTTAAAAAGGGTGGCTTGGAAAACAAGATTCCCTATTACAGAACTCACTATCAGAGATCGGTTAATAGCATTCCTGGCCACATCTACCATTATCCTCCTGGCCAATGAGGAAACAGCTAGTGATACACGAAACCTTAAAAGTTCTTACCTGGTAAAATTTTATGAAATCCTTGGTATTTTTCAAGTAGATAGGTACAGCTTTGTATTCCAAAATTGTGATTTTTACCAAATTATTTTGATTCCGTGTGGCCAGGAGTTAGTGAAAAGGAGATTTGACTGGGTTAGCAGCTGACTGGCTCACGTGTCCGGTGTGTCCAGAGTCACTGTGTGTTTAGGACCACAGTCTTAATGAAATCATGGAGCAAGGACTGTCCATTTGAAAACTCTAAACTGCAAAGTTATTGTTTGCAGATGATGTTCTGCAGAAACTCAAAAAATTATTATTATTTCTTCAATGAGAAAATAATAGTATTAGACCTATTTCCTTGGACAGCTAGGCTCTTTGCAAGAAAACACCCATGGCTCTAAATGTATTTGAGAATATACTCAAGATGCCCAGCCAGGGCTCTGTGTAAATTCAAAAAACTTCCCATCAAATATTCCTCACAACATCTCTAGCTTTGAGATACTGTTTTGATAGGCGGATCAGTAGGAAAAGTGTTTCCTTATAGTTAGGTATCTTGAAATTACTGACTTTACTTATTTTTAATGTGGACTCAAATCACCCAGAGCTTGGAAAATGTCTGTATCTGAAATTTTATGATACATCAATAAATCTAAATTTTATTGATACTATTGTAACAAGTAACAAGACGGTGGCTCACGTGGTAAGATGCTGGGCTTGCGTACCACTAAGGTCGGCAGCTCGGTGGTTCAATTCCTGAGAGCGATTAAAATTGTCTCCTGCTTGGGCAGGGGGTTGGACTCGGTGACCTACAAGGTCGCTTCCAACTCTGTTAATATATTATTATATTATTATTATTGATTGTTCTAATTCCACTTCCTCCTGCATCCTCTGGCAGCAATATACTTTGATTTACAATATCTCCGCTGCTTTAAGCAGGCCATAGTTATTTATTATATGCATTATTTTACCAGTCGGTACTGCAGAAAATAAATACGTCTAAAACTCTGTAGATCCTTTGGGCTAAAGCTTATTGTTGCCTGAACATCTCTATTTCACTGGACTTCAGCTTGTGATACTGTATATCTGATTCTTGAATGCTGTATGATAGAATACTCTTGGCGCCATATTGTACTCCAATTGATTCTAGCAATCTTCGTACTGTTAGCTGGGATTAAAAATAGCAAGTGGCAGTTAGAGCAATTTATTTCTAACAAGCCTTCATGATATCTTATCAGTGCAGCTGTTAAGTCTGTTTTTATGTTGGGTATTGATTTGCATTTACAGATGATTCCTCCCTTTGTGTTTTATCATAAATAACGTATTGATCCATCACTGGTGTATGATGACATAGTCCATTTAGGATATATTTAGAATACTGACCTTGCATTTTAAAAGAAGTGTAGGGCAGTGTTTTATAGGTCCTTAGAGAAAACATGATAGGAGATAGTGAGCATTCGTAAACCAGTTATCTATAGCACTGTTTCTCAACCTTAGTGACTTTAAAATATGTGGACTTCAACTGCCAGAATTTTCCAGCCAGCATTCTGGCTGCGGAATTCTGGGAGTTGAAGTTCACTCATCTTAAATTTGCCGAGAAAGCCTGTTCCATCACATCTGTCTGGCATTTTAAGACAACCTTCAAGGCTAATCATGGGCTGTAAAAGTCTTTTCTGAAGACTAGGAAAGAGACCGCTTTGGTGGGGGTGGAATATTTTTCCAGCTTGACAGGAGTGAAGTGTCATTCTCA
This sequence comes from Pseudoxyrhopus heterurus, assembly GCA_032468235.1. Lineage (NCBI taxonomy): Eukaryota > Metazoa > Chordata > Lepidosauria > Squamata > Pseudoxyrhopus > Pseudoxyrhopus heterurus. Next base: position 142,358 of record JANHJO010003364.1, on the reverse strand, counting down.
ACAATGGTCTATATCTACTGAGCTGCCCCAATGGCTACTCTTTAAAATAGTTAAGCAATAGCAATAGCAATAGCACTGTATTTATATACTGCCTATCAGGGTTTGCAACCCTCTCTAAGCGGTTTACAAT
>JANHJO010003364.1:103522-115702 GCA_032468235.1 Pseudoxyrhopus heterurus | reverse complement strand
TCGATCAGCCAAACTGCTGAACTGCAAGTCTGCAGAGTAGTCTGCAGTACCTCATTCTAACCACTGAGCCACAGCAGCTCCTGATGCAAAAGAATGCTTTTACTGTGTCCTGTCTCAGAATGTTGGGAAATTGAGTCACAGTGTTTGGCGCACCTAAGCAAAGGGCTAGGGATATCTGCAGAATATTGTCACAAAAGGAGAGATGGAAGCTGCAATGGTGCGATTGAAGTTTTGCTTGTTTTTTTTTATATGTAGAGCTTTAATCACACCTTTTTACTTTTTTTGAAGTGTAAAGGGGGTTCAGTAAACTGTCAAGCAAGGACTGGAGATCACTTGTCTATGGAGGAACCTGGAAAATAACTGCAGGCTAAGCCATCATTCTGGATAAACATCTTTAAAAAATTAACTATCTATTTTAGATATAGGAATGACTATGCAAATTTTACTTGGTTCTCTTTCCCTCCGTACACCGTCAAGAAGATCAGTGCCCAGACTGTACCAGCAGTTTCAGACAGAAGCTCATGTAAATAGAAACATCACCATTAAATAAAGATTCTTAGAACAGTCATGAGTAATGATTAGAGATGCTTATGTCTGGCATATATATTTAGAAGAAGGGGAAGTAAAATGTTACAAGAATTCAGAATTTAGCACTATAATCTGTATTGATTCCAATATTAAAAAGCAAATTGTATACATCTGAAGTGATATTGCTTGCATCAGCCTTCTAAACTGCTGCCTCTCAGCCTGTTCAATATGCAAGATTTTTAATCATCCCCTAGGAAGTTGCCAAAGAAGAGTAAAATGCTATTAATGTTCTAGGTGCTTTGTCATTTCTTGCAGATGTTTCATTACCCGATTAGGTAACATCACTAACACTTGATGATAAAACACTGATAATGTTACCTAGTAGGGTAATGAAGCATCTGCAAACAAGCAACCCAGCTAAGGACTCCACAATCCAACCCTAAGCTACAGATATTCCCTTCTATTTGAATGCCTATATTGTTAGGTAATTATCAAATTATATATCTTTTACATTAAATTATTACTGCCCTGTATTTTTTTATCCATGTGTTTTCAGTTGCATACAAGATTCTCTTGAGGTTCTTTATAAAGATACAGGCCTCAAACAGTAGGATTTCTAGAGTAATTCTTAAGAAAAAACGATTTTAGTTCTTTTTGTGAAAAATTATCTAATTGGACATGATCCCTTTTTGCTATATCAGTTTTAAATTTTTTCTTAAGCATGGCTTTGTCTAAAATATTTTTAGATTTTTGTCTAATATTTTTAAATTAACGTTTAGGCTTGTGCTGAAATGGATCTTATGACAAATTTTTTGAGGACAAATATGAAAAGAGATAAGCGGTATATAAATAAAAAAAATAAGAAGATGGCTATGACAGGAGACTATTACTAATTCTAAGACTTCATGAGCCAGTCTGCAAAACATTCTGACTGTGCCACAAGGCAACAAAGATTTGGCAGTTTGAATCTCACCAGCCTCATGGTTGACTCAGCCTTCCATCCTTCCGAGGTTGGTAAAATGATGACCCAGATTGTTGGGGGCAATATGCCGACTCTGTAAACCGCTTAGAGAGGGCTGTAAAGCACTGTGAAGTGATATATAAGTCTAAAAGCTATTGCTACAGAAAATTCAAATGTTGTCCTGTCGTCCAGTGGTTGTCCAGAAAGTTGTAGCTTGAATGAAGTAGCCCTAGGCTTAGCTAATGTAATTGCAGCACATCAAAATAAAAAAAATAAACAATACTTTACTTCTGAAATGATGGAGATAGAAAATGGAATCTAGTTGCTGTGTTAGTATGTATATTAAGAAATGGCTACTTAAGCATACTTTAAACAATTAGTTTTTCCAAAATAAAGTGTTCCAAATAGGTTGTTTACTTATTTTGGTGTCAAATGTATAACCTGACTTTTCTACAGGAGCTCAGATCACTGTATGCAACATTCTCTCCTCCAGTTTGTCCTCTTCAGCAGACACTCTGTGAGTTAGGTAGACAGAGTAAGAGTTAATGCACCGGTCATCTACAACACGGGTCTCCAACCTTGGCAACTTTAAGCCTGGCGGACTTCAATTCCCGCTGGGAAATTCTGGGAATTGAAATCCGCCAGGCTTAAAGTTGCCAAGGTTGGAGACCCTTGATCTACATTAACTGGCTGAAAGAAGATACAGGTAATCCTTGACTGAAAACAGTTCATTCATTGACTCTTCAAAGTTACAACAGCACTTTTAACTTAAAAGTGACTTGTGACCGTTTTACACACTTGCAACCTTTTCAGCATCCCCATGGTCACATGATCAAAGTTTGAACGCTGGGGTCACGTGATCACCCTTTGTAACCTTCCCAGCTGCCTTCCAACAAGCAAAGTCAATGGGGAAAGCCGGGTTCTCTTAACAACTACATGATTCACTTAACATCTGCAGTGATTCCCTTTGAAAAGGCAAAAAAAAAAGGTCGTAAAATGAGGCAGAGCTCACTTAACAACTGCCTTCGCTCAGTTGTGGTTGTAAGTCGAGGACCGCTTGTATTGAATCTGTGTCCCTCCAGTGTTTAATCTGTAAAAGGAAATTGGGAGCAAAAATGTTTTATTATTAAACATAGCAATACTTTTAATTAAAATATGGGCCTCTATGTACAGTATACTGTACCTCTCCCTGATCTCTCAATATCAACTAGTTTGGAGAGCTGAGTAAACATACCTTATTTCTAGCTCTCTACTAGCCAATTTAAAGAAAAGTTTTTTCCCTTTGCAATATCGCTGCCCTAGTAAGCTGGTGGGTAGACTGCTTTCTATTGATTCTATTGAGTTGTTCCCACATTCTTGCTATTGGATTAAAAGCATCTTTTTCCCCCCCCCCCTCTCTTTCTCTCTTTCCCAGTCCACACACATCATCGACCTATCCTGTTCTTTCATCTTTGCATAGGCATTTCGAACTATTTCTGTTTTATCACTTTTTAATCATGAGTAGAGATACGGGTGAAGCACCTGGCTGCAAAAAATTGCCATTAGGCTATCAATTCATCGCCACAACTTTTATGTGTCTTTTAAGTGTAAATGATGATCAATGTCTTTGAAGCCAGGAAGATAGGAACTGCTCAGGATTTTTTTTTTTTTTTGCAAATTAATATATGGGTAGAGAACATGAAAAATGTAAAACAAATGTATATAGCTGCCTCTACCAAAAGAAATACTGGGGCAGAGAAAAAAAAATGTTTTTTTCATTAAGTAAATGACCTCAGTCTTTTCCTATAACTTTTAATAAGTACCTTCTTCTTGGTAGGAGTTTTAAAAAATCTGTCTTCATATTACATTTATGTCTGCTTAGAGTCTGCTTTGTTATAAAACCAAATTTATCCCTATAGGTATGCCTGCGGTTATAAATCTTTCGTGGACAAAAGAGTGCTGACATTTGCAACGATATGAACTAGAGTTTTATAGTTTGGAGCCAAACCATGCAACACACAGGGTTCTGTTTATATTGTTAATGAATGTGGGGAACCCTATAGGATATGGCGATATGTGGGTGTTCTTGTGTGTATGTTCTTTGATTCAGTTTTTGATTCCTGATGATTGACGGCCTGAACAAATCCCTGCACTTTTCTTGACAGGGTTGTTCTAGGAGTGGTTTGCCATTGCCTGTTTCCTAGGTCTGAGAGAAACTGACTCTGTCTCTAAGATTGGACTAGAACTCACAGTCTCTCAGTTTCTGGCTTTGTGCCTTAACCAGTACATCAAATTGGTTCTGATATGGTGATACTGTATACAAGTGAACATAAAAACACCTTTTACTTCTTTCTTCTATAAGTATCTTTTGGGTTGGCATATATAGAATACTGAAGCTTCTGACAGCATTTTAATTTAAAGTGGAAGGTGCACCTCTCAGTAAGAGATAAATCAAGAATATGGAAGACCTAAGGAAGAAGTCAAGAAAAGCAAGGGTATCTATATGTGTGTCTCAGGATAATGGAAATAGAAATAGATATTCATCGTAGTCAATATACAAATTCTGCCAAAGTATAACTTGCTGTTGTCATCATCATCTTTTAATGACCCCTTAATCCCTTGCGGGGTGGATTCTGGGCAACTGAATGGAGCTAGCAAAGTGTTTTAATGTCTGGCTGCTCTTCCTGATGCCAATGCGGAGTTTTGTTCAGCAGATTTTGTTCAGTGTACCCAGAGAGAGAAATGTCTGCTCTACCTAGGATCAAACTCACAGCCTACTGATTGTGAGGTAAGAGCTCCACCTCTAGGCCACTGCACCACTCAAATATAACTTTCTGTGACATAAGAGAAATACTGAATATAATCCTCAAATGAATCCCCATTAATGATGCTAATATGAGAAGAAAAAATTAGCTGATCAACGTTTTTGAATATTCTTCACCCCAAATATACATTATTAAATCAAGGAACAGAAATGGGCATTTTTGAAACCAATAAAGAAATAAGATTGTGAATACATTCTGTAACTTTTAACGTTATGAAAGAAATGTTAATTTCTTCTGAATAGGTTGTGTTATTTGTGCACCACACTTGGGAATAGATCTTAAAGTGCAGATGTTGTCATTACAAATTTAATTCACCCACTTGCCTCTCCTTAAAACTGAATCCCAAGTGCATTGTGCATTAATTTCAGAGGAAATGGCAAGATCTGTACTGTTGACATGAACACATTCCCAGATGGTTGATATATGAACGATTGATGTGGCTGCAATAATTACTGGAAAGATCAGTTTAAGCTGTTTTTAAATCCCATATTGTAGAATCAAATGTATGGAGTAAGTCAACATAACCAGGGCAAAACAGAAAAGCAATTATTGCATTCAATCTCACTGCTAATCCATTTTTTTTTTGAATGATTGTGTATTTATTTCACTTTAGAAACCACTCAGCTCCAACTGGGTAATTTGGGATATTTGCACATTTTCCTTTCTCCCTCCAACATAATAATGAAATTAAATACCGGGATGCAGGCAAGGCAAACCATTTTTGAAAAACCTTGCCTAAAAATTCCAGGAATTAGTTCAGGCATCTCCAGGAATCAAAGTAACAATAACCCTGACTTGAAGGCATCATCATCACCATCAATCTCACCAGTGTATAGATTACAATTAACCTGTCAACACCCGACAAAGAAGAAACAATGGAGTTCTGGATGCAGATGTGGGACAACCCAAAGAAATACAACAAAATGCATCTTGGATACAGATAGAAGTTGAAATAATTTGTAATAACTAGAGAAATGGTGAAGAAAGGGGGAAGATGAAGAATTGGTCAGCAGCAGGTGAAGATGAACTGTATCTGATTGGTTCTCCATTCACTCATTGCCACCACGTACTGCAAGGAGGTGAAACTGAAGATAGGTTAACATCTGGCAAAACCTACCTGATAATGAGAGATCCAACAAAAGAGGCGGCAGCAGGCAGCTACAGGCCAATTTCCTGCTTACCAACAACTTTCCAACTGCTAACTGGTGTTGTAGCTGATGCAGTCCAACATCACCTAGTTCAGAGGTCCCCAATCAGGTTTGGAGACCTCTGACCTAGTTGAAAACAAGCTCTTTCTACCTGGGCAGAAAGGAAACTGCCCAATCAGTAGACAAAATTCAGCTCCTAATTGATAAGATGATTCTGGAAAACTGCAAGAGAAGGAAGACCAAATTGAATGTAGCTTGGATTGATTACAAGAAGGGATTTGATTCTGTGCCACATGGTTAATCAAGTGCCTAAAAATAACAGAAGAAACATGCTGGGTATCCTTCAAGTTGGCAACATCATGTACGCTGAAATCAAGAAGATTAATAGGGAATACATCATAAAAGTGAAGAAGATCTAAAAGTTCTCAGTTGTGGAGAACTTTGCTATCTCCCAATCAAGATGTTATTTAAAGAATGATTCATTTGAATAAAGTAAAAAATATCAGCTTAATTTATCAGAATCCAGGTGTTATGCACGTTATTCCAGATTGCATATAAATATCTCCATAAGGACTTGGCAAACAATCAGTGACAGCCACAGTTTTAAAGGCCTTTTTTAGTGAAATAAAATTTTTGCCTAGTTCATAAGCAAAAAGCAAACCAATAAATCGTGGGGTTGCTATGGAAAATATTCTGTTCCTTCTCCTCTGCTAAGCACTTGGAAACGTTCAGTCAGAAAAGAGGAAACATTCATCAAATGTTCCATTCATTTCAAAGGAGATTACCAAAGCAGAAGGTGTGTAGAAGATTACCAGAACTGTTGCTGGCATCAGACTAGTGAATGAGAGGAAAATCAATCTTTGCAAATTCCATTTTATCTCATTGAGACAGACAGAGCTTGATAAAACAATGTGTTGTAGGGGTAACATGCAGAGATGTGTGCTACCATTCTACCAAGAATCATCACCCTGTTCCATCTCTCCATACTGATTGGATATTAAAACTGTCACTCAAATATGGTCAAATATTGGGAGTTCCTCCCAGTTCAATTTCTGGAGGAAGTATGGAACTAAAGAGAGCCAGATGTGGTAGGTGAGGATGAAGAGATCCGTTTCAGGTTCTCTTAACTCAGAATTTTAATAAACCCTCCATCCTTCAACTATCATTTGCTTGTTCTGACATTAATTCAGTGTTAATATGTTCATATATAGATATGTCATATATTTGTACATAGATACATATTTCTACATAAATACATTTCACAGTATAAATGACTAAGAATAACTGTATGACATATGTTCAGAGAATCTCTAACAAAGTTATCCTGAAATGTAATATTAAGGGAATTTGTTTTTCATCTATTTTTCATTGATAATTCCATTATCAAATACAATTTTTGATAGTGTGATCCTTTTCCTTTTGCTGCTGACTTTTCTGATTTGAACATTATTTTGTTATTCATGTACGTACTCTCTCTCTCTCTCTCTCTCTCTCTCTCTCTCTGTGTGTGTGTAGTATGAGGAATAGCATAATCACAAGAGTCCAGGGAAGATATAGAGTAGTAGTTACAGTATAGAATAACAAGTGGCAGACAAAATGAAGTAGACTAGCAGAAGGAAGAGAGAAATGTTGATGGATAATATATACTGTGAAAGAAATATAAGGTAGTCCTGCAGTTTTCTCAAAGCTGCTATCTGAGAATTAGGTCTAGGATCTAGGAACCTTTATTTGCTTTAAATTTATAGCTGAGTTTTTCAGAAGTGGCTTTTTAACATATATGGAAGGAGATTGTACAATATGTACAATCCAGCCTTCATTGCACTATATAGCTTTAAGAAATATATTTGTTTTTCTTCTTCTGTAAAATCAGTAATGTTTTGTAACTCAGATCAATGCCAAGAACAATGCTGAAGAACTGAATTAAATTATTTTTATTAAAGCCAAAGAGCAGTGGTTTAAAATAGCTCTAAAAATTGTTCCTGCAGGAAAAAAACAGGAAATCCATTAATAGAACATTGACTTAAAAATCTCAAAGTTAGTTTAATACATTATCTTATTCATTTATCTAACTTATATATAGATACAGGTGGCACTTACTGCAAAAAATTTAATTCCTGTCCAAGGTTTATTGTACAAGTTATACTGAAATTATTTGTGCTAAACGTTTCAACTGAAAATTCATTTTATAGATTGAAACATTTCAGTGTAACAGCATATTAAAAACAAAAAAATCCATAATCTTCCTTACTGCTATGGTGAAATCTAGCATTTTTATCAGTACATTAATATGAATAACTTCTAATATTAATAACTGACATATAGTAGTTAGAACAGGGGACAGAAAAAAGGTTGCATAGGGAATAGTGTAACAGTCTCACACCCTTGAATAATGTGTGGAGTCCCATTACTATTGACAACTGATATATAATTTAGGTTATTCATAGGATGGTGTCTTAAAGCAGCAGACGCCATATGTTTTGATTCCTGACTTGAAATCTTGTGACTAGTCCTGGACCTGAAGCAGCTGATAGCTCTTCTGCAATGCTTGGACCTTGGATTTCATTTGAACATTCTTGTTCCTGTTTTGGATTTGAAACTCTCTCAACACAAGCTTGCTGGAGGTTTGGGGACTTGATTTGTCTAGTATGTTTGTGTGTGTGTGTGCATTTGCACTTATATCTATTTGCTTCAAAAACTTCTCAGTAAAGTTTGCAATCACCTCTCTGTGTTTTTATGGCTATGTGGCCAGAGACAGGGCAGATAATGATTTTCAGAAATTGCTTTGAAGTCATGAATCTCTTCGATAAAAAAAAACCCAGAGAAATTGCAGAATGAACTTAAAGAAGTTGTTAAAGGTGAACATCGCTGTGAAAGATGAAGAAATAGATGAAAGCAAATTGGATGTCAAACAAACTGGGAATTGCCCAGAAGAGAAGAGAATCCAAAGCCAAGAAACATTTCAGGAAGGAACTTAACAAAGACTTTCAGAAAGCTATTAGAACAGACAAGACACAATATTACACATCATTTACAAAACCACTGAACATAGAATTGAACATGGAAAAACAATGAGAACCTTCCAAAAGGATCTCTGAATTCAGGACTTTGAAATCATATGTTAAAGAATGCCATTGGACAGTTAATAGCTGATTCAAAGAAGATCAAACAAAAATGAAAGTATGCTGAAATAATGTTAATGTCCAAGATATCTTAGAAGATATTACAAAACCTTTTGGTACTAGAAGATAAAGTTAGATCAGCACTATGGTCAGTATCAAGTTAGAGGACTATAAGAATTAATAGAATATATGGGAAGCAAAGGAAGAAATATAGGTTGTTGCCAAACTGTGCCACCAAATCTGGAGAACAACTTACTAGAATAGGTTGGAAGAGATCAATCAACTTTCTGGTACCAAAGTATGCAATCTATTGTACAATATTCTTATTTTCAAACTGAACAAAATAATGCTTAATACTATCAAATAAAGATTATAGCCCTACATGGAAAAATGGCCAGGTGTTCAAGCTGGATTTAAACAAGGCATTATTTCTGATGCAGGCTGGAAAGCCAAAGAATATTAAAAAGCTGTCATGTGCTTCATTGATTATAGAAAGCCCTATGTCTGTGTTGATCATGTCAGACTGAAGAATATGCTTATGAAACTGGGAATCCCAGAACATCTCATTATCATGAGAACTCTATAAACAGCTCAAAAAGCTATAGTACATACAGAACATGACAAAACAGGTTGGTTCCGTGTTACCAAAAGAGTGTGATTAGGCTACATATTTTCTCCTATTCATTCATTCTGTGTGCTAAATTTATATAAAGAGAAACTATATTGGAAGAAATTGAATATGTCTTTAAATCAAAGGAAGAAGCATCAACAACCTAAATCATGCTAATGACACTACAGGTAAGGCTCATTTAACAACCTCATTTGCTGTTATGAAAGTGATGAAAAATTAACTTTATAACTAATGGTCACATTTACAACCTTCAGAGATCTGTAAAGAAAGGAAAGCTGAAGTAAGATCATAAGCACAGTTCTGACTTCACTTTTCAAATTACCAGTCTTAGTTGTGGTCACTAAATGAAGACTTCCTGTACTCGAATAGCTAAAAATGTGAAGGATCTTCAAGTTCTAGTAATAAAAGTTAAGGAGCATAGTCTAGGATTAAACATAAAGTAATAACATTTGCAACAACCAACCTTAAAGTTGACAGTGAAGATACTGAAGTGATAGATATCTTCTGCCTTTTAGGATCAACCATCAATAGTAAAGGAGTAAACAGTCAAGAAATATTGACAGACTAGCAGACATGAAAGTCTTGGAAAAGATATTGAGATGTCATGATGTGTCCATATTTACAAAGATCAGAATTGTGCAGGCAATAGTGTCCTCTGTGACACCCTGTAGAAGCGAAAATTGGATTTTGCAGAAGCAGAATAGAAAGAGTATGGACATTTTTGAAATTTGAAAACTCCTGAAAATACTATGAACAGCTAAGAAGCCAAATTAATTGATCATTGCACAGATCAACCCCGTGTTTTCACTCAAGGCACAAATTGCCAGGCTCAAATTATCCAACTATGGACACATTATGCAAGATCTGGAGAAGGCTGGGAAAGGTGGAAAGGAAAAAGAAGAATAAAACATTGGAAGAACTGAAGGATCAGGTTGGGGACAGATCATCATGGAGAAAATGTATGTGGCTGCTGAGAGTTGATGTTGACTTGATAGCTCATCAATCAATATTCTGAAGCAGTTACTAATTATTGTTGCTATTGTTATTACTATATAATTGGAGTCTTATACTTCAGACTCAAAGGTCCAAGAACCACAAGTAATTTACATTACAATATATCAAGCATGACTTCTTCATCAACTGCTGTTCCCTTTAAAAAAATATATGGATAACATAGTTCTAGATTCAGCTTCTCATTGTACAAACTATGTGCTATCCTCTTGACCAATGTTTTTCACAACCACCCCTCCACATCCATTTTTGCACCTGGACTGGAAGCCACTGGCTAGCTTTGGGTAGTATGACTTTGCTGAACTAATGATGATTTGGCTGATCCGAGAGCATGAAAATACAACGTTTTCATAAACCATTTACTGTCCCTTAAATGGAAATTGTCCAACTGAGATTAGTCCTATGTTCACAAAATTAGTTCTTAAAGAGTATTTTTAGCTGAAAATTTAATTTTAATAAGACACATTGCATCAGACACCTTTTGTCCATGTGGGTGGAACAGCTACGTGCAGCTTTAATGTTCTGTTTCTTTAACCTGGAAGGATGCAGTATTCAGCGGCAGCATGAGCCTATTAGCAAGCTTCATTGTCGGAAGCTTCAGCCATAAAAGTAATGAGCATAATTCATTCACTCCATGTGCAGTTTTGCATCTATTCATAACCTCTTCGTTGAAGACAAAAAAAAAAAAAAAGAGCTTCGGTTCATTACAATTTTTAGAGTTCAAAAGTAATTTCATTGATAAGGTCTGTGTTACCGTCATAATGTGTCTACCTACACATGTATGAGTCACCATTTCTTTTCATTATTCTAACTCTTTAAAAAAAAAGAAGAAGAAGAAACTGTCTGGATTTTTTTTCCCCCTTACCTCATTTGCTCTCTATTCTTAACATCAGGATACTTTACCTCCTTTTCATCTAAGGTTTGCTCTGACATTCAAATCCAAGTAATGCTGCTATTGTATTAGGTTTGGCTTACAGGTAGTCCTTGGTTAATGACCATTTGTTGAGTGACTGTTTGGAGTTATGACAGCACTGAATATAAATTTAGTGAGGGCTGGTTCTCAAAGTTATGGCTGTTGCAGCACCCCTCAAGGTTGCAGCATCCCCCCCCCACGACTTTTGCAGCACCCCCCATGGTCCCCATTCCCCACAGGATCAAAAATTTTGTGTTTGGCAGTCCACCCGCATTTAGGACTGCTAGGTGCACTTCAACTTCCTCCATCTTCCTGTTTCCCCCAACTCTGCCCCTTTTGGACACCCCACTGCCCAACATTCTACTCTGCATTCTCACCACCTGCCCTGTGTCTGATCCGGTACAATGGCCTTTCGGCTTTGCTCTCTCAACAAGGATAATCTGGACAGCGCTCAACTGGATTGGAACCAACCATGGCAGGTGCCAATATTGGAAATATAAACGTGGGGTGGTTGATAATCCTAACTGTGATTGTGGGAACGCGCCACAAACTTTACATCATATTGCGATGGAATGCTCCTTCGGAAGTTTCCCTGGATCTGTGCATGAAACTGGCTGCTCTTCCTACCCACAGCTGACCAACGCTGGATGGCAAGCAGCCATAACAGCTGATTGGCGCTAATCACGGAAGCTACGGAACTACAAATAAATACCCAGGCAATCAGCTATTGCGGGTGCTTGCCATCCAGCACTGGTCAGCTATTAACTCTACCCTTCTCTCCAGTCTCCTTCTCTCGCACTAGGGCTCCAGAGTTTTCAAGTTTCCTCTGCTGCCTCCTGACAGCCGCTGCTAGGCTGTACTGCACATGCGCCACGTGCAGCGTCATGCTGCTCTCTGATGCCCCTTATGGAGTACTGTGATGTCGCCACTGTGAAGGGCATACAGGTACCTTGCCATCCGGAACTTTGGAACTCTTTTTAGTGGTCTTTAATAATAATAGCATTAGATTTATATATACCGCTTATCAGTGCTTTTTTCAGCTCTCTCTAAGCGGTTTACAGAATC
>JANHJO010003364.1:67339-79979 GCA_032468235.1 Pseudoxyrhopus heterurus | reverse complement strand
GTGTTTTTAAATGGGGGTTTTAATACATTTATTTAATGTTTTATGTGTTTTTACCTTGTACACCGCCCTGAGTCCTATGGGAGTGGGGCGGTATATAAATTTTGTAAATAAAATAAATAAATAAATAAATAAATTATTTCTTGATAACGCCCAGTTGACTTCCACTGACAGAAATCTTTTTATAAAAATGTCACTATCATGTTGTTTGTAAACACTGCTCTTCTACTAAGGTTTAGACATTGGGGAGTGGGAGAATAATTAATACAGAAAAAATAAATAAATGTTGTTCTGTTTCTCAGTTGCCAGTTCTTTTAAGAATGTAGGCTAATTTGTTCTCTATCAACTTCAGTTTGCAAACAGCATTTAGTTGTTATATCATCTTATTTCCTCTATCAATACAATTATAATGACTTACATAAGTATGCTAGTGAGAAGAGATTTAATTAGTCAATAAAATAAAGATCACTGTCTCCTACAAATGATTCAGATTAGATTGTATGACAAAATTGGCTTTCGAAAAGAACCTTTAAATCATGAACAAATAGTTGTTTGGGAAATGCACCGAACACCGAAGAGATAAGTGTGTGTAGCTGTTATTCAGTTCCATAGTAACTGAGATAATTAGTTTATTAGAATCTTCAGAATTCTCTTAAAAAAATTGATAAGAGTATTATTAAAGCATTAGGCCTGGTTAAGTCCTGCTCCTCCACTAATATCACTGAAATGATATCAAATTCCTATATAAAGTTAACATGGGAAAATCTTTAATGCATACAGCAGTAGGAGTAATAACAGCAGTACTAGTACTTTTTTACAATCATTGACCAGGTCATTCATGCATGGACTTAACTTAAATTGAAGCCAAGGTGTATATAATCAGAGTACAAATGGTTTTTTTTCTTCTGCAGACAATCTGTTGTATATTTTATTTAATTGATTTGATATCTCACCTTTCTATTTTGGTGATTAATGTTTGGCATGATCATTTGATGAGTTCTTTGGTTTTTTTAAATGCTTGATTGAGATATGATGCAAACGTTACATATTCATTATCGGTGGTCCTCTCTCTTTAAAAAAATGTAAGAATAGTATCTTAGATGTTTAGTGATTAATTGAGTCTTTGAAGGAAACACTATGTCAGCTTCCTGATATTTTGGTGCTGTCCTTGGTACTGAATTTCATTTTTCACTCTTTGCTTGGAATATAAAAAAGAGAGAACAGAATTTTAGAAGACTCAGAGTTGAAAAGGTAATTAAATTGAATCCAGACACCACCAATTAGAACAATTTCCAGGAAAGATTGTGTTATAAAACTGCCTTTTTAATAAATTAAAAAATGGCATAATAAAATAACAAAGGAATTTCAAACTATGTAGTTTGAGGAAACAGATTTAAATATGCCTTGTTCTCTGCCTATTATACTCATGATTTACAGCATTATATCCACCACTAATCATTAAAACAGTGTGTAGGCATGCACAAATACATAATGAATTTATAATGCAAAATGACAAAGGAAAATGGAAGGGAGAAAAGCAAATTCTAGTTATAAATTATGCAATAATTCTGGGCTGCCATGCTATGCTCACTTAGCTTGGAAAAAGCCCCACTGAACTAAAGAATGTATACCTTAGAAGATATGTGTAGGATTAGACACATGTACAGACTTACAATTGGTTGCAATTTCAATATGGCATAGTGTTTAGTAGGATTGGTGCGGTGGCCTAGAGGCAGAGCTCTCACCTCACAATCAGGAGGCTATGAGTTTGATCCTAGGTAGAGGCAAATATTTCTGTTTCTGGGTATGATGAAAATGTATCTGCTGAATATAACTTCACATTGACGACAGGAAGGGCATTCAGCCAGTAAACACTCAGCTCCATTCAGTTGCCCAGACTCCACCCCACAAGGGATTATGGGGTCATTAAAATATGATGATAGTATTGTTTAGTACTAAAAATCAAGAAGACCAATCAAAACATGTGACTACAAGTAAAAAATCAAATTAATGACAATAGGCACTGTGATCAGCCTTAGAATAAGAGATTCTAGAATAAGAGAACAAAAGAGAATGAAGTGGTGAATAGTATCTACATTTTAGGATTATCTATTAAGAGAAAAGAAACCAGAAGGTCCTTATACCCTTTTCTGTGAATTGGTTTCTTTTTTAGTTATCAAACAACCACAAGCCATCACCACATTTCTCAGTAATGAGTTGTTTGTCTTTATCTTAGCTTTATGAATATATGCCCCAAGATTTTCAATCAATCTAACCATAGTAGATGGAAGTTCACAGATTTAGCACATCTGGAAAGGGTTTTTTATAAAACATTCTGCATTGTGTGAATGTGCTTTCATTTCTCCTGAATGTATAAATAAACTTTCCTGAATGTTAACATGATGAAAAGAGGAGTAGCAAAACCTCTTGTAGATAGATAGATAGAATGCTACATCTTACAGAAAGGCATAGGGTGGGGGGGGGAAGGAATAAAGTCTGCCGTATATCCCCAAATAAAAATTAAAGAAAAATATATTTTACCAAAGGAATTGGCACTCTTTTGATGCCTGAAGACTATATTGAAATTTCTGTGTATGCTAAGTGTTTTTAAGGACAGGACAATGATGTAAAACGATCAAGACTGTTTTGTTCTTTGTATTGGTTTAAAAACTCTGTTAAGCCTATTGTAATACTTGCCTGTATTCCAGATATAACCACAGATTTTGAGAAATTATGGTAGCAGTTTTCAGCAATAGTGGTCAAAGGAGCCTCTGGGCTTTGGGGGGTCAAAGGGATTTTGAGTGGCTGTTTTAGTATTGGGATATCCAGCTATGTTTTCAGATACTATCTGCAGTTCTACACTGTGACCTGATCCTGTTAGGGACTGAATGGTGACAGCACAATACCTTGTGAGAAAACCATTGTGTCAGAGAGGTAACAAGATCAGCCCTGATACTCTGACACATGGGAAATATCTGTTACATTTAGCTAAGTTTACATTCGTCCTACAGAAATTTGTGTCTTATCTGCCTATTCTTCCTGATTATAAATGAACTGAAATCCTATAATGATGACCAAGCTATCATGTTATTTATTATATTAAAACTTTTACACTTATCCTGAAAAAAAAATTGATTGATGGATATGATTGATGTTGACAAGAAGAATCAGTTACTTGGGTTACGTTATAAGCACAAAATAATTTTTAAACTTGAGTCCTTGTTCTTATTATCACTTTAAAGAATAGAGTCTAGGAATAACATAATAGTAGAAAACCAATAATAGTCCTATTGTGTACAATAGCAATTTATTAATGCAGTGTTTACAATAAGGCAACGATTAACATCAAATATAATCTAACAGTCCTTTCTTTTTCTCTTTCCCTTTTCTTATAACCAGGCAAAAATCAAACAGTTAAATCTATTACTGATCTCTGATTGTAAAATAATTTGAAACTTTGTAGAAATATGATTAAACTAGTTGTCTTTGACTAGATATTTGGGATAGCCTGGGGGTTTACTCAGTGATCTCTTGAAACAAGCATCTTTTGGGAAATCGTTGAAATCTCATAAATTAATAGTTGAAATATTACAGTAAAATTATTTAAGGTCATCAGAAAAGTGGAATTTCTTGATGTAGCATGGAGCCCAGACAACCTGAACTAACAAATGCTGCATAGCAGTTAAAGTTCTGTACTTAGCAATGGTAAACCTGAATTCAAATCTCCACTCAGGCATAAGGTTTGCTGGTTGAACTTAGACAAATTATTATTTTTCAATATAACTAACTCAAAGATTGATTGTGAGAATGAAGTTGCATTATCAATGCATGCCATTCAAAAATTGTAACATTTGTAGAGGAACCCAGAAGCATGGCAATGATTGTATACTTTCTTTAAGGGAAGGGCCATAATATGCCTCTAGTATGTTCATCTTGAGCTTTAAATGAAAAATGACATTGATCCTCAAAATCTGCTTATGCACCACTCATAATGCTCATAGCAAAGAAATAATTATCACTGGTATATTCAGCAAATTCTGTTTATCTGCTTCCATAAATTTATGTGCCTAAGCATTTTTAAAACTACCGTGAAACTAAGGCAATTAGAATATAAATATTCATGGAAAAGAATAACTAATCCTGTGCTTCTTATACCAATGCTGCTAGACAGTCTTCTTATTCTAATAATAAATATAGCAATCTTCCTAGTGCAGAACACAAGATATTTATGGCCAGAACTTTTTGAAAATTTCATAAGAAGATAGCAATGCTTACATTGTGTTAATTGGACAGCTTTTCAATAAAATGACATTTTAAGATATGTACTACCATTCTTTACGTGAACCTTGATGAGTAAAAGGTTCTCTCCTAAAATGAGCAGATTGGTAGTTCCAGACATACGTATTGACAGAAGTGCCATCAGAAAAAGAGACATATTGTTCTGTTCTTAATAAGATAGATTGGCTTCCTTATTCTGAAGCATTTTCTTGTTGGGTTTCAATGATTTTATCCATGCTTTCAACTTACTATAAGCATCTTTCACTTAGCATTTAAAGAGCCTTCTCCAATGTGGCAGTTCCCAATCAGCATAAAAATTAATTTTGGAAATTTCCTATTCATAAGAAATGCCTAGATATAATTAAAAAGATTCCAGGCATGTAGAAAAATATTTAACATTTGAATTTGGTAAAACATTGGTTAAATGCAGTATATTCTTAGCAGACGGTTAATAACTGAATGGAAAATACTGAAATAACAATATCCTAATGATTAAACGTGTTTCCTTCTTCTTAGCAACCTAAAGCATCAATAAAAGTTACAGGTAGATGCTGTGTGTTGAAAATAACCACAGAGAAGTTTAAAAATTATGCAATAGGTTTCCTTGGCAGAGATTACATGATATTTTACAATAATACAGTATCATTTGTTTTTATTTAGAAACTTTTAAATATTGTTTATGTTTTGATGTGTGACATGTACAGTATAGCAATTTGCAATCCCTTTTTCGTTGTTTAGTAACTGTTTTTTCTTGGTTTTCATTTTTTCCTCCTTTTTGTGTATTGGGGAATCTTATATAAATACTGTAAAAAAAATAGAAAATGTTCAGGATTCACAGATTGGGGAAAAGCATCTTGAGATAAAATGACTAGGAGCAAACCCAAAAATATTTCTCCTATGAAACCACTGGAAGCTACTTCACATCAGAATGAGTTAGCTGAATCACAGATCTGACAATTTTCTATTGTCAGCTTGTCTTACCAGGCATATTTTTTAGCTCTCTAAATGGGTATTATTACCAAAAATTGTCCTGACTTTTAAGGATTATAATTAACCGGTACTGAGATTCAACTTAATTATTGAATTGTCTGTAGCATGAATCTGTTGAAATGACATAATCACAAAGACTACTTTGACAAAACACGAATATTGCATGACACATAAACTACAGAAGACTTCAAAAATTGTGGATGGATGGAATTTTGTTTTGAATGGAAAAGGCAGCTCTGCTAGAAATATGAAGTTTTTATGATCATGTGTAGATGACTTATGGTTAGTATTGAAAATATGGTATATTTGTATTAACAACATGGTATAAAACATGTTTTATATTAAAAATATGCTATATGAAGGTAGGATTCAAAAATGTAAGTGTGAAGGGATTTCAAGCAATCAAAGTCAATACATGTTTCCTTTCAGTTAAAGAACACTTTTCAACCCAAAGGTGCTTTTTCAAAAGACAACTAGACTTTGTTTTTCCTTGAAGATGTTTTGCTTCTTATCCAAGAAGCTTCTTCAGTTCTGAATTGGAAAAACAAAGCCCAGTTGCCTTTGAAAAAGCACCTTTGGGACAACCATGATCTCGATGACTGAGAATCTCCATAGACATGAAAACTTTTCAAGAACATTATTCTTATGATCAGTAATTGGAGGGAAAAATAGAATAATTCATAGGGTTGGTCAAGGATTGGCTTATAGGTACAGGCAAGCAAAGATCTTCTTGCTGCTCACTGATCAGCAAGTTGCAAATCAAGGGTAAGACCATTATTACATAGGTCAACAGATGTACAAAGTGGAGTGGAAATCCTATGGCCTTCCAGGACTTCCACTTGGGAAGTGCTGGGATCAGCAACACTGGAAGGGCAAGAGACCTCTTGTCCCATAATTCCTTAATTCCTCTTGGTCTGAGTGGGTGCATTTTTCCCCTTCTGTTTTTCACTAGCAAACTTCTAATACTGACAAAGCCAACATAATTTTCCCTCTAGGCTTCCTTTCTCTGTGCTGCCAGATTCTCTGAAAATCAGAAGAAGTTTGATATGTGTATACAGCAGGAAGTATAGTAGCTAATTTAAAGAGGCAGCACTGTCAGACAAGTATGCTCATTTCCTTTTTTAAAAACAAATAATGTCCCCTTGGCATACAAAGTAGATATGTAGATATGAGACTTATCGTTGGATATTTAGCTAGGCGATAGTGCTTGTCCTTTCTCAATGTGATCCTCAGTGATGCCCGCCCTTGACCTGCTGTTTTCAACTTTGAAAATATTAAATATGCTTCAGGCTCACTAGAAGGTGGGAGAAATTACCTTCCAGACTGTATTCCCTGTACTGATACAAGAGCACAGTAGGCATCTTACAACATGTGAACTATCAAAGTCTGAGAGGGATAAATGTAAAGGTTTAAAGGCCGGTGCCAAATTCAGTGGTGTGTACAAGAAGGTGTGTTGTCATGCACTGAACTGAAGATATATCCTGTGATAAAGAAGGGGACTGTAGTGAGGCATTATAATCTTGACGAAGTGATATCACACTACTCCCTTCCTGGTTCTGATTTGATAATGGAGTAGTTGAATTGGAGATCTGCCATGCCTAGAAGAATGCTACTTTTTCTGTGAAGGAAAGAGAGGAATGCATCTGGCATCCACAGATGCAACAATTTCATGGTGGACAACAGTACAATGATCCATTGTACTCAGATGTGATGCAACAATTTCATGGTGGACAACTTGTTCGTAAGTATTATCTAGAGAAGCAATTCTAAGATGTGTGAACTTCAGCTTCTTTATGTCAATGAAGATTCTGACTCAGCCAGGTAGAGTTGTCTGGAAATTGACAACAAAGGCCAGTTTTCATGGCCCAACTTCCATTCAATTCCTGAAATTATCCATCCAGCATGCTCACTATTGAAGTTGAAACATCTTAAAGGTTGGCAAACACTGGTCTAGAATACTCCAATGTCATTGTGATAAAATGATGATAACAATCATATATTTTTATCATTTCTGCAATATCTGGGTGATGTTGTGAACATTTTTTCAGGTGCTAATGAGGGAATAGCTAGAGAGAGAAATTTCTGTATTTAGGATTCCATTTGTGTTCACACTAGTTTTTAAATATGTTTTGTTTAAAGTTTTCTGGGATGCCTTCTGGGAAATCTCAATCCTTGTTTAATTTTGATAAAAAAAATGCTGCCTTTCTCAATGAAGTTTAGCTCCTGGCAGAAATTATTTTTTTAAAAAAAGTTTAGACAGTATTTACCTATCGGCCTTTGTTTACCGGACTTATAACACTTGCTAATTGACTGACTGCAGCTTGAGAAAACCAGACCATTTTATGAAAATTTTGAGGTGCCAAATCAAGGTTTCCCAAATGACAATTTGGTAATAATAGGCTTGAACTTTGTAGCCACTCTCATTTCACCGGAAGGCATAATGCCTCCTGTTTCTTCTATGTTTTACATCCTTTCCCTCTTTTTAGGTGGTTTTTGTTTTTTTGCATTTCTGTCTGTAATTAATTGGGTTTATGGATTGGAATAGTAACCATAGTTGCTCTTATGTTGATAAGTATTGAATATCAATTAATTCAATCAATTCAGTTACCATATGCATTTCTGTTTTTATAGATTGATAGGGCACATCTAAAAATCTGTTGAGTATAACTTGGTATTTTGTCTTCCATATGTTCTGTAGTATATAGAAAGGACAATTACTCACATACTCTTCTTTAAAGCAGAAATAATATCAAAATAAATTATTATTCTTAGTGAAAATTAACTTGATTTCTTCTGGAAATGTTTCAGGTAGAGCCACTGAACTATGGATTAGTACGATGGAGGCCATGACATGAAATCCCAACTGGGGAAAAAATGAAAAATGATTTAGAGCTAAAGTCAGATTTACCAGTGTTTCAAAGTTCAGTAATTGGCAGTTACCTTGGCTCTACACAAACAGTTCTCTCTGTGACTAATCAGAAAAATATATGAAAATTAATGCTAAAAACAGGAGACATCAAACAGCTTTGAAACAGACGGGGAGGGGAAATGAATGGGTAAATAAGGGGTTATCTTTCAAATCAAGTCATACTTTATATAAAATGAGTTCAGAATAATTATGAACTTCTATAACTGAAAAAATGTAATAGGTTGAGAAGCTCATAGTCACTTATATTTTTCCATTGTTCAATACTACAACATTATTTTATAACCTGTGGTCTGTAGCACATCTTGCACATTGCTTTAATGTAGTAATTGCATTCATGTTATTACTCCCATGAGGTAGAATATTATTCTTACTTTTACAGATGGGAACTGAGGCTCAGAGATAGTGACTCAACAAAGGCCACCCAGTGAGTATTAGATTCACTTGTATGCATGCTGAGCATTGTGAAACATGTCATTCTGTGATTATTTAAGACCCATGTGCATGATTTTAATTGCTATAAACTCATCATTTTTAGTTATTTGGGTTTTTTTTTAGTGGGAAAAGGGAAATCATAAAAAACTTAGAACCTTAAAACATATGGTACATAATATTTAACATAATTATTTAAAAAAATAGCTGGTGAAAACTTCAAGATTAAAACCACAGCACACACAGAGAGAGCGTAGTGTAGTGTAGTGGTTAAGACATCAGACTAGGAGTCAGGAGAATGATTTCTCATCTAATTTGGCCAGTCATTCTCTCTCAGCCCTAGGAAAATGTCAATAACAAAGCGCTCCTGAACATCTTGGCAAGAAAAATGACTTTTCCAGGCAGTCACCTGCAGGGAATCGAGATTAACTTGAAGGCACATAATAAGAATAATTATGCATTTGAGACTTCGGCAATAAAAGATCAGCCTTCATAACATATTTATAAAGATTATCTAGTCATAGCAGTTTCCCTAAGGAAATTTTCCAGTATTTCAGAACATTGTTGTTGAAAATGTTTTCCACATTGTGAACATAGCTCCAAATCAATGGGTCTGATACATTGGATGGGAGTGTCATCTTCATAAGTGACAGATGGGAAGAAAGTCAATGAGCCCTAAAAATAAAACTGAAAGGTAGTTTGAAGATCAGAGAAGAGATGGGAGTAGGAAGTATGATAAGGCAAAGGGCAAATTGAAGTCAGTAGTTTGGGCAAAGCAACTTAAGAACCATAAGGTTCTTAAGTTTCTCATTAACACTTGGTCTTTGGAAAATAATCCCATTCCTGCATATTGCTGTATACATGAATGAGTGATTTGCTCTGCCCTATTCTGTCATGAGTGGCAAACTGAATAATAAAATTAGAGTTAGAAGGGACCTTGGAGGTCTTGCAGCCCAACCCCTGCTCAAGCAGGAGATCCTATACCATTTCATACAAGTGGCTGTCCACTCTCTACTTAAAAGCCTTCAGTGATGGAGCAACCACAGCTTCTGAAGGCCATACCATTCTACTGGTCAATTGTTCTCATGGTTAGGAAATTTCTCCTTAGTTCTAAGTTGCTTCTCTCCTTGATTAGTTATTATTCACTGTTTCTTGTCTTGCCTTCTGGTGCTTTGGAAAACAGATTGACCCCCCTCTTCTTTGTGGCAGCCCCTCAAATATTAGAACACTGTTATCATATCACCCCTAGTACTTCTTTTCACTAGACTAGACATACCAATTCCTGCAACCATTTTTTATGTTTTAGTCTCCAGGCTATCAGCTTAGTTGCTTTTCTCTGCACTCTTTCCAGAGTCTCAACATTTTTTTTATAACGTGACCAAACTGGATGAAGTATTCCAGGTGTCATCCTAGTGAGATTTTATAAAGTGGTACTAATACTTCACATGGTCTTGATTCTATCCCTCTGTTTATGCAACCAAGGGTTGCATTGGTTTGTTTGGTTGTTGCTGCATACTGAACTTGAAGATCATTCTTCCTGAGACAAATAACATACTGGAATATTTCAGATTCACTGGGATTACAGTGCAGGGAGAAAAGCTTAAATATCCTCGATTTCCCAAGTTTTTCAATTGTCTTTGAGCATGCTATATATTGTTTAGTCCTACTGTATTCTGTACCAAGCACTGCATGGTAAAAACCTGTACCTTGCTAACTGTTCATCTCAATCAACTTCATCCTTAATAGTATCACTGTTTGCATATGCCTTTTGCTGTATCTAAAACTTAAAAATCATTAAGAATTCTATGCTCAAGATTATTAGCATTCCTATTTTCTTATACCTTTTCACGTCAGCTCTGCGGTAAAGAGCTGAAATAAATAGCACAAAGCTATGCTCAATATTGCATCTATAATTACTGCATGAAATTGCATATCATTACGAGTAGATATAAATAAGTACAACAACCAAACTGAATGCAAGTTATAGGTATAAAAATGAGTATTGGTTTAAGGGAGAAAAGAGGGAGAGCTAGCAGGAGTTTGCCAGAGAATTCAACAGAAAGAAGAGAGGAGAGAATGATCAAAGAAGCTGTAGATTTATGATGAGCAATGGGGAGTCGAAAGGTTATCTTCTGAATAGCTGTTGATTACCCATTGTAGATGATTAGGGGATTGCTTCCTGCTGAGTAAACAGAGAATGTAAGAGAAATATAAGGCAGCCTAGTTCCAGGACGAAGCCCATTGAATGAAAGCTTTTACAGTTGTTTATGAGAAAGAACAGGAGTTTGCCAGAGAAAGACAAGGCAAGAATACCGGTAACTAAAGGGCTTTCTTTGGATGGTGCCTTAGGAAGCCAGAATGAAAATGAATGGGCAGGAGATTCTATTTTTCTTCTTAATATATAATTGCAACTCATGCAACATGCAGACTCGTAACAGCCCTTGAGGGACAGGTCAAAGCATTGGAGAATTTAATGGCTGTGCTTTAGCTACTGAAAAAGGAAGGGAAGGAGAGTCTAGGATGGAAACAGATACTAGAAGCAAGGCTCCTTAGGAAAGATATTCAAGCAGAGAAGAAATGTCAGTAGATGAGAATAACAACTGGAAGCAAGAAATATAAAGGATATTTTTCCTCAGAAAACTTTCTCAACCAGATTCTGGGCCTTTAGGGAAATAAAAATAGATATCGAAGAATGGAAATGAAATGCACAGGAGATGGAACAGTGTTCTGTGAGAAGGCATGATAGTTTGTAATTCAATATGAGAAATATGAAACAATGCTGAGTGATTCTGTTGGTTTATCCAGAGAGGATTCTCTTGTCATAAGATGAAAAATCAGGGATAGAGTAATGCTTCCAAGATTACCAAATCCACTGACTTATCTTTTCCTTCTAAATGGTCAAAAATAATCAAAGAACAGTTGTAATGTGTTGGACTTGGAATCCTTTGAAAACCAGACGGTATTCTTTGGTAGAACAAAATTTAAAAGGGAATGGAGAATCAATGATTATTTATGCAAATGGTATCCCTGGGAAAAATTTGGTTTCTGAGATCATAGTCTGAGTTACCTAGATCATGGGTTGATGGCACGAGATAATTCCCATCTTGCAAGGTCTTCTAAAAATGTACTTGGGTCATAGGGCATGTCAAATTTATCTGCTTTCAATTTCCAGGCATTAGTTGTGACCTGCCTTGGGGATTGTAAAGATATTTTTGTTACTTTAATATAATTTAGATGTGCTTGGTAAGTAACTGCATAAATATAACTTTCAACATTTTGTTTGTTTCATTTGGCTAAGGCACAGTGTGCTCGATTAGAAAGGCTTTAAACTGAATCTAATAAATGGAGTAGAAATGAAAACTCTGAAATAAGGACCTCATATAAGCATTTGAGCTCCCAAGAAGGTAGGAATGTTGTTGAATTGGGGCCTGTTACAAAATGAAAATTTATGAATATTAGCTCATAAAATTCACAGCAGTCACTGTCTGTATACTAATGTTGAGATTATCTTTTTTTTTTGAGACGAATATGATTTAATAGGTTTAATAGCTTTTCACCTTATAATTAGAGTATAGGATTTAATTTGTTTAAAAAAAAACATAACAGAAGCCATAGAAAGGATGGGTTATACAGGTAGATTGCATTTGTTCAAAACAAAGTAAGTGGACAACCTGATTACTATGTCATTTTAGTGCCCATTAAGTTCAACATAAGTGGGGCATTTCAGTTATATTGGATTACCTCACATCTTCCACAATTAGTGTGACTAATGGATGGAAATTATGGGAATTATTGTCTGGAATATGCTGAGTATCTTTGAAGATGTTTGATCTAACTAGTATCCTATAGGTTAGAGCCTCAGGATTATCATCCTTACAGTCTCATCCTTAGAGCCTTATCTATAAAAGCCTTGATAAGAGCCTTGGTGGCGCAGCGGCTGGAGTGCTAGTACCTGTAATTAGCTGCCAGCTGCCTGCAATTTAGCAAGTTCAAATCCCACCAGGCTCAAGGTCGACT
>JANHJO010003364.1:53212-65516 GCA_032468235.1 Pseudoxyrhopus heterurus | reverse complement strand
ACGCTCAGCCTTCCTTATGGTCCAACTTTCACAGCCATATATTGCAACTGGGAAAACCATAGCCTTGACTATACGGAATTTTGTTGGCAGGGTGATGTCTCTGCTTTTTAGTATGCTGTCTAGATCTGCCATAGCTTTACTCCCCAAGAACAAGCATCTTTTAATTTCTTGGCTGCAGTCCCCATCTGCATATAATAATATAATAAATAAATATAATAAAATAGTCCTTAACTTGGTTTAAAAACATAACCATTCCAAATGTGAAGGGAAAAAAAACCTTGAAGGACACAGCTCTGCCAGTTTTTCATCTTTGCTTTCCCAGAGTTGTCCACCCTTAGTATGTAGTATTCAAGCATTAATGTTCTGTTGCTTAAGAACAATTTAACTAGATCAGAAAGCCTCTTCCATTGCCCAGCAAGTCATGAGCAAGAGAGGGCAGGAGGGCAGGAGAGGGACTAAGGCAAGGATGGCCAAACTTCTCCAGCTGAGGGAGTGATAGTTTCTAAATAATAATTTTCAGCCTGCAGGCTGCAAAAAGTTATTTGATAGCATGGTAATGTCACTGAGCAGATGTGACATTTCAGTAGAAGGAGCCAGAACTATTTTGGGGTGGACATGGCTGCAGTTTGCCTTGAAGAAGTTTAGTGTATCTATTTGCAATTCATTTGCGTTGGTGTGTTATCTTGTTTTTCAGTGAGGCTCACACAAACTATTTTTGTCACTGAATATTGCCAGATTTGTGGGGAGTTCCCATTGGAGTCTGGCACCTGCATGCAGATTATAGGTTTCATGTTGTTCATCCATTCAGCCACTTCTGATTCTTAATGATCTGATGGAGATCAGTGCAAGGATTGACTTTCAGTAGCTGCTTCTTTGAGTTTTTGTAAGCTCATGTGCCATCAGCTCATAGCTATCATGTCTTCTTTTTTCAATTACCTTTAATAAATATTTTTCCCCAGTGGACATCATATTATGTATCTAGGCACGTCATGTTTAGCATCATTATCAGTGGTTCTAATGTGCAACCCATTTTCTTCTAGAATCATAGTGCAAAAAAAAAAATATTTTCCTTACTCAAGGAAAAGTTCTAATTTCTAATGATTCAACCTTTACAGCCATATGTTACCATTGAGAAATCCATGACCTTAACACTGCCTTGGTTGGTGGTATGATATTGTTTACATATATCATAGGTTTTTTTCTCCCAAGAACAGGTGTTTTATTTCATTATTATGGTTCCCATCATTTTTTTGAGAACAGGAAGAATAGAGCAGGAAGGAACCTTGGAGGTCTTCTAGTCCAGTCCCCTGCTCAAGCAGGAGACCTATTTCAGACAAGTGACTGTCAAGTCTCTTCTTAAAGACTTCCAGTGATGAAGCCCCTACAACTTCTGAAGGCAACCTATGACACTGGTTAATTGTTCTCATTGTTAGAAGTTTCTCCTTAATTCCAGGTTACTTCTCTCCTTGATAAAGGAGATAAAAGTGCTACATTTTTCTCTGCCTATTTGCATTGCATTGGCATGGCCTGTTGACCTGATCTTTGTTTGTTTTTTTAAATATTGAGCAGATCAATTTGGTACACTCTTCTTTTACCTTCAACAAGAGAATGATTACATCTTGTTTGCTTTCGGCCATCAAAACAGTGATATCAGCATTGTTGCTGTTTTTCCAAGTAATTTTAATTCCAGTTTCCATTTCTTCTTGTGCAGCATTTTCTCATGATATGTTTTCCATATAAAATAAATAGATAAATAAATAGATGACAGAATACAAGTAGTCCTCGAGTTACAACAGTTCATTTACTGACTATTCAAAGTTACAAAGGCTCTGTAAAAAGTGACTTATGACCCTTTTCACACTTATGACCGTTGCAGCATCGTGATCACGATGGTCAAGTGATCAAAATTTGGAGGCTTGGCATCTGATTCATGTTTATGACAGATGCAGTGTCTCAGAGTCATGGTCTTCTGACAAGCAAAGTCAATGGGGAAGCCAGATTCATTTAACAATTGTGTTACAAATTTAACAATTGTAGTGGTTCACTTAACAACTGTGGCAAGAAAAGGTTGTAAAATGGGTAAAACTCACTTAAACAAATGTCCCACTTAGCAACATAAATTTTGGGCTCAATTGTAGTCATAGGTCGAGGACTATCTATAGAATCTTTTTGTATTTTTTTTCTATTTTTATAACTGATTAGTTGTTCTACATCCTGTTCTAATTATGACTTCCTGGTCAGCATATAAATTCTTCGGTGTGCAGATGAGTGATCTGGTACATCGTTGACTGCACTGTTGACAATTTGTTGTAGTCCATGATGTCAAGAGCCATGAGATAAATAATTAAGCAAAAATAAATGACTTTTTGGAACAGTCTTGCCTTTTCCTTTAGCTATTGGATATTTAATGTGCATGTGAAATATGCATCTGCCAGTTTTAAAACAGCCTGGGCTTCTGGTATTTTTTGTTCTGTGTATTGTTGTTGGATCAATTGCCAAACCTTGACATTATCTTATTAGCATATGAAATAATTGCACTTGCTTGATAGTTTCAGCAATGCCTTTTTATATTGAAATGTAGATTAATCTTTTCTGAGATTATCTGGCCACTGCTGTGTTTTCTGCACTCGCTTATAAATCACAATCACACATTAACAGCATCATTTTAATTTTTTTTAAACAGTTTTGCTTATATTTTCTTGACTCTTGTAGTTTTCATATTATTTGTCCAAGACCTGCAAACCACCTTTCAAAATATCTGGCTGTAGTTCAATGATCTTACTTCTGTACTGTCAATGATTTGGGGGTGTTTTTATACAGTTCTCCAGTGTATTTGTGACACCCCTCCTTTGCAGCCGTCTTCTGTATAGAACCTTTGTGTTCTTGTCTTTCATTATGACCATGTTTCTGTAAAAAAATTACCTTGATTTTGTCCTTTAACCTTGATCACTGGTACTGTTTATATCCTCTCAGTCTAAAGGACAGCTGCCTTGATCGGTGCAACAAAATTCACTTTTGAATATGAGTTTGAAGCTATTGGGCAGCAGGATGGAAATCCAAGTTTTCTTGATACCAGTCTTACCAGCTTCTCATAGATAATCACCTGCTGAAGTCAGTACCAAGCAGAAGGGTCATTGCTTATATTCAGAGTTCTGTTTTCTTCACTGCTCCTCCTTGATATTATTACTTACCATTCCTGAGTAAGGAGGACAGAAGCAAGGACTACTCTCTCCCTTGTCTTTTGGCAGCCATAGGGTTTAGTTTCAGAGCAAAGAGCAAGAGAAGGAGCCATGTTTTATTGATACCTATGTACAAAGTTGCAGAAAGGATTGCATATCTTTTTACAACTAGACATTCTGTATTTATGTTTGGAAAGAGTCATTTCAAGTGAAAATGTCCCTGAGCTTCATATTATGCTGAGTGATCTTTTAAACATCCCCTTGAGCTGAATAAAATGATAAGAAAGGAAAAAGAAAAACCCTTGTTTCAGGATTTTAAGGAAGAAGATGATAGCACTCAGATCTCATTTCCTTTAAACATAAGAGCATCAGCAGTGCCATGCTGGATAGATCCAATAAGGCCAGGAGGAGTCTGTTCTCACAGTGGCCATCCAAGCCACTATCTCACAGCAGATGGCCTTCAGAGGCAGGCATATTGCTATCAAGCTAAGAGCCAAACATCCCCATGACTTCCATGAATTGGTTCAACTCTTTTTTTGAAGCCAGCTAAGCAGTTAGTCAGCATCACATCTTGTGGTAGCAAATCCCAAACTTTAATTGTGTGTGAAAAACAAAATCAATTTCTTTTGTCTTCCTGATTCTTCCAAGATTCAATTTCACTGGGGGATGCCAGGTTCTGGCCTTATTTTTTTCTATTTCTCCAGTTTATTCACATTATGCATAATTTTTGTACATAGCAATAGCAATAGCATTGTATTTATATACCGCCTATCAGGGCTTGCAACCCTCTCTAAGCTGTTTACAATGTCAGCATATTGCCTCCAACAATCTGGGTACTCATTTTATCGACCTCAGAAGGATGGAAGGTTGAGTCGACCTTGGAGCTGGTGGGATTCGATCAGCCAAACTGCTGACCTGCAGTACACAAAACAAGAAAAAATGGATGGAAACTAATCAAGGAGAGAAGCAACCTGGAATTAAGAAGAAACTTCCTAATAGTTAGGACAGTTAACCCGCGGAACAACTTGCCTTCAGAAGTTGTAGGTGCTTCACCTTTGGAGGTTTTTAGGAAAAGACTGGACAGCCACCTGTCTGAAATTGTAAAAGTTCTCCTGCTTGAGCAGGGTGTTGAACTAGAAGATCTCCAAAGTTCTTTCCAGCTCTATTCTGACTCATTAAACTGTGTTGTGCCTTGGTCCTGTGGAATGCAGTCCCTCCTTCGTGGAAATCCAAACAACATTCCATCACAAGCCTTCATAGTTTAAGCAAGCCTTCCCCCACCCCATTGTTTTGGATCTAAATTAGATTCAGAATACCATCCTCTTTAAATCAAGAAAATTGGCAGTTCATGCTGAACATATAACTAAAGTGAGAAAGGAATAATTGGTCACATTGGGGGTCAATATGGAACAAAGAAGGAGAAATAGGAATTGATCAACTTTTGGAAGCATGTTGAAAATATGTTTTCAAGACTATGGAGCTCAGAGTCAGACAAATGATCCTGACTTGCCTGAATATTAAAGCAAAGAGAGTTTTGACCTAGGAGATTCTCTCTTAGCATGAAAAAAGTGTGGCCAGCAAGTATAGATGCAGATTGTGGAACTCGGTATAGTGAGTGGAAGAAGTAATATCTCCTTGAACAAAAGCTGGCTACATCGCATATCTTTTTTTATGGTTCACAGCCCATAATGTATGCTTCTGAGTATCCCTATGGAACCTAATTTGACTAAAATGGGGCTGTAATTTATCTTCCCATATCCTTAAAGCCCATGGAAGAAGCTCTATGGCTTTGCTTTATCCTCAAGGATGTAGGATTCTCCCATCTCAGCTTCTCTTCTTCATTTCAATTCATCATCTTGCTTCTCTCTAAGTGTCCACAGATTCCAGTGAGAAACACATACACACACACATACAGACAAGAATTTTCCTTATTATGATGATGTAACTAAAGAGGGATGCATGCTGTTGAAGGATTAGGCGTGGCATGATAGCAGTATTCCAATATTTGAGGGGCTGCCATGAAGAAGAGAGGGTCAACCTATCCTCCAAAGCACCTGAAGGCAGAATGAGATACAATGGATGGAAACTAATCAAGGTCTCCTAGAACTAAGGAGAAACTTCGTAAGGGTGAGAACAATTAATCAGTGGAACGACGTGCCTCCAAAAGTGGTGGGTGCTTCAACACTGGAGGTTTTTAAGAAGAGATTGGACAACTATTTGTCTGAAATGGTATATGGTTTCCTGCTTGAATAGGGGGTTGGACCAGAAGTCTTCCAAGATCCCTTCCAACTCTATTATTCTGAAAAAAAAAATTGTACTACCTAGAGGCTCATACCCATCAATTATAACATTATAAGAATGTATAATTTTATTTTATTACTTAGCTGTTGTGTTTTATACCACTGCACTCCCCAGATTCCTCATGATTACTACAGTTTTTAATTACCCTTTTATTTTTGTAAAATGTGAGAGTCACAAGCATAACAATTTCATCAAAACTTTGTTAACCTCTGGGAAAAAAAAATATTTTCAAAGAATAGTCTTTCTATAGAGCCAATTGAAAAGGGTAGGGAAAAAATCAGATTATTTTTAATGCAATGCTGTTTTTTTTTTCCTTTCTTAATCTCAAACTTGCCTTTGCAAAGCTGTTTGACTCCTGTTTGAAGAGCAGATAGATACTTATGTCCAGGAGCACCTTTGCACAATTTGATCTCCTGTGTAGGTTGCTTACCTAATTCACCTGCCTCCCAGGATTGTGGATGCTTCTTCATTGCAGATGTTCAAAAATAGATAAGACTACCACTTGACCAGGATAATAAAGCCTTCCAGCCTGACGTTTCTATGTTCTATGTCTACTTCCACTTCTCCCCATCTATATTTTAGAAGGCTGCAAAGGAAAAGGAAATCCATCCTCTTTCCTTGGAGTTCAAGCAATGCTCTGGTTTAGCTAAAGTTCTGCCAGTTAACTTTTAAACAATCTTAATCACGGAAGGAAGAAAAACAATAGGAGAAGCATTTTTTTTCCAGTGGGTTGCCTACACTGATGTTTTGATGCAGCTCGCCACCTGTTTGCAATCCTTCAAGACGCCACAGGCGCAGGGATTCTACATCTGGACCAAGAAGCAAATAACTTCCCTGATGGGCAAAGCCTGGGGCATTATCAACAACAGCTTTGCTTGTGGCTACCCAGCAAACTGAGCTTCACGCTGGCAAGTTTTTAGGTGCACAGATGGAGCCATCCTTTTGCAGACCAGCCTAAGCTGTTGCCCAGCATGAACCCTATGCAAAAGGGAAGCCATCATACTCTCCTTCCCTTTATATCTCCTTTATTTGAATCATTCAAAATAATAAGATGTCAAGGTTTGACGTATGGCTAAGTGCAGAACATAGCTAATGTTTGGTTGGATCAAAAAGAGTTGATTCTAAAGCTGATTCCAACAACATGTGAGTTGAGGTAATTATCGAATGTCAGATGCAAGAATTGAGGAATCTGGATGGAGTTAGATTAAAATAACTTTATTGTCAGTTTGAATGTACATACAATCGGCATACATTAAAATGAAATTCCATTGCATGCAATTCTCAAAGGGTCTCCACCTCCAATTCACACTACATAAACATGACAAAATAAATAAATACAAAATTATGCATATACCCACATATATTATATGTCACGGAGAAACAACACAGTCTAACTTGGATGCATACATGTTTATGGTGAGAAAAATGAGTTTACCAGATGGATGGCATAGGGAACAAAGCTGTTACAGAATCTGGTAGTCCTGCTAGAAATACTTTGAAACCTGCTCCCAGAGGGGAGCAACAAAAACAGAGACCGTGAAGTGGGTGTGTGGGGTCTCTAAAATATAGTTTTTTCAAGAACTGTGCAAGCCAGTGAAACAGTACCATAGGTTTTCAACAACATGTAGTAGGGAACACAAGCAGAAAGGAAGAAATGAACAGGAACAGTTACTAGGCTATCTGCCCAAGAGAGAATTATTACATGCACAGAGAGAAATGTATCAGCAGGCACGGATTAAAATCAGGACTCAGGACAGCTCCCAGAAATACCAGCATTTATAACTGAGTTTTAAAAAGCAAACATTTCCTGGAACACATGGCAGCACTATTTGCTTTTTAGCTTTGTGGAAAGCTTTGCAAGAAGCAATATTTGGGACTGTCGCTAATTCAGGAAGGTGATTTCAAAAATGCTGGGTGAGGAAAAGGGAAGAGTTACGTACCATATATTTTTCATATTTTTTTTGCCCTTATTAGAGAACTGCTGTAAGGATTTGCTGAATTCACCTCACATCTTTGATTGAGTGTTTCTGCTAGTCTTTATCAGAAGAAACTTGTGAGGCAATGACAGAATAATTTTGGCTATATTTGTGAGATTGAGAAAGATAATAAAGGCTAAAGAGAGATGGCTTTTAAAGAATTGAACATATGCCGACACCGTTAGATAACTGTGCATGTCTCAAAATATTTCAGTTCCTCTCATCTATTGTCTGAAGAGTTGTACGCTCTTTTAGAGCATGGAAGGCCATCTATATAGCCTCTGAAGAGAAATAAGGCACTATTTTGACCGTATCCACATAGCACACCAAGCTAGTGACTGAATTAACCCATTTTCTCTGTGTGTAACAATAGCTTGAAAGAAGCGAATTCAGCAGTCTGCATTTTCAAAGCCAAAAAGTTTGTATTAATGAAAATTAAACTAAGTTCAACATGTTATGCAGGAAAAAAAATGCTAGATTTCTTACTGACATCATTGTGTTTGTTTTGTGAATGCAACCTTGGTCTGGGCAGGGAGGGAATTGTTAAGCTTGTTAAGAAGCAACAATGAAAAGACTAACTGCCACAGGTCCCAAAGTCATTTTTCCAGCATTTTCTGAATATGATCTATCTTATCCTGATCAATATTTGCAGTGGCTGCTCAGAAGTATCTGTGTTTGCGATGATACATGCAACAGGCTACAGCCGAGAAGTGACTGGGTATGTTGACTTTGCTGTCAATGATGAAATCATCCCTGTGCATCACACCCACAAGGACATTGGTGTGATGGCCCTCCCTAGTTTTTCTTTCATATCCAGCCCATTCTCCTTTTCTAGGGTGGCCAAACTGGGGCCTATATCAATTAAAATCAAACATTTAAAGTTGCATGATAATGATGGTTTTATCCATC
This sequence comes from Pseudoxyrhopus heterurus, assembly GCA_032468235.1. NCBI lineage: Eukaryota > Metazoa > Chordata > Lepidosauria > Squamata > Pseudoxyrhopus > Pseudoxyrhopus heterurus. The sequence continues at coordinate 57,151 of JANHJO010003364.1, read as the reverse complement.
AGAGTGAAAGTAGGCACTGAGGAAGAGGTTGATGACAGGACCCAAGATTTGGGGTACTTCAATCTTAGCGTACTTAGTTTGGTTGTGTTGTGTGGGGCTGCTTGCATGCATATTTTTGCTAGTTTTGGATCTACCAGTATGGACACGAAGAGTGATAGTCTTTGACTTCTTCTTCTTCCTAGCGTATTCCTGCAGGTGCAGGGTCCACTTTTCAGATCATTGAATGCCACTTTGCACAGTCAGCTGCATCTCCAGGGCGCAGGCCTGTGGCTTCCTCTCCATGTGCTGCCCATTGCTTTGAATTGCAGGGACAACTTAAGATTTCTTTATTCACAGGGAGATGACCAGCTCACTCAGTCACCAGAACGCCTAAAATGACAGTGGGTACCCCCCCAAAACATTACTAGGTTGGGCCCATATGGCATCTACCCTGGTCGTCATTTTGCTGTGAAAGAACATGACACTCTGCTCCTGTATTTAACTGAAAAAAAGTTGGCTAACTGAAGGATGCAAACGTTTTCTAGAAGAGAGTTAAGACCTGCCAAATAGCGCAGAGGTCTAAGAATATGATTCAGCCCTGAGAATTGCTGGTGGCTTGAAGACATTCTTTCCGCCTTCTTCACCTTTCAGCCAATTGAAATTTTTTAACTTTGTTTTAAGAGCATGCTCCAGGATTCTCATTTGATTGACTAGATTTGCACAGCCCTGGGCTTTCCTGGTGGTCTCCCAACCATGTTGTCATTACCCTGCTTAGTTTCTGACCCTAGAGAAGTTCATTTAAGGGCTGCCGCCCATGGAGGAATTTTGGAACAATTAAACCTTTTATAAAATAGTGTTTCCAGGTTTTCTAAAATCACAAAGAAGAAAGCATTCAAAATTTTATTTCTCACATAGTCAAAACGATAGCAGAAACTGCAAAAAAAAAAAGATGTAAAGTAACATGATAGAATCCAGAATCCACTCAATAAAGAAGGAGCAAATAAATCGGAGGGCACAAGCCACTGAGAAAGACCAAACAGTTATATTTTTAATATGCACTATTTTTATTTAGATCAGCAAAGAGCTTAATAATCATCATTTCAAATACGTGGCATCATTAGAGAGAGTTCTTCGTGAAAAATACAGGAAATGCCAATTTGGGAAATATTAGAGGTTATAATGAAAACATAAGGTTCTCTTTACTTTTAGCCTCCTATTGCTAGCAAATAGTTTACAGGTCCCATTTCCCCATATTGGATCAGTGATTAAAATAAGGTTGGATTTTGTGTGAGTTCGTGTTTGTGTGTTTCACGTGGGTTTAAAATCTTCAGTTCTTAAAGATTAAAAGAATAAGGATTCTCCTAAGAAAGAGATTTTTTTAAAAAGGTAACAATCAAATAGTGGAGCTGAAATCCTCCAAAGGCAACAGCTAAAGAAGACTTAATGCTGCAGCTGAAGACTCTTCCAAGTTCGTTCATTTTACCAGACTCACTTATGAGTAACACATCTCCCCAATTCTAGTGTTCTCTGATGATGATGATCTTGGTTTCTGGGCCTTCAAGAGTGTCGGTACTGTATCATGGGATCCTCAGCCCAGGCGGGGTAGGATTTGGCCAGCTTCTCAGAGACACTGTCCTCAATGCGCCAACCCCAGGTTTTGAAGAAAGGAGCCAGGTTTCTGTGGACTTCCTGAGAGAAGGTTTCTGCCCACAGGTTCATCTTGTTTTCGTTGTCATATGGGACGTTGCTCATCGTTTGATATTTCGCTAAAATGTGGATGTAGGTGTCCCAACTAAAGGCTTCCTGCAGCTGAAGAAAAATAGGGTAATTGTATAGATCTATACTGCAGCTATTACATTATTTTACATTATATGACCTTATGTTGTCTAGATCAAAGGCCACCAGTATAAAAACAGAGAAGTGACAAACCCATTTTTTTACACTTTTAATTAATTGCAGGAATTGACCTCAACTGTTAGGATTTTCTTCCCCTTTTTGAGAAAGATTTCCCCCCCACCCCACCCTACAACCCTACCTCAAAGTAGTCCTTGACTTACGACCACAATTGCTCCTCAGATTCTTGTTGCTAAGCAAGACATTTGTCAAGTGATCTTGCTTGCCACAGTTCTTAAGTAAATCACTGCAGCTGTTAAGTGAGTAACATGGTTGTTAAGTGAATCTGGCTTTCCGATTGATTTTGCTTCTCAGAAGGTCACAAAAGAGCGTCCAAATTTGGATCAAGGGACCATGGGGACGCTACAACCGTAGAAAGTATGAAGAACGGTTATAAGTCACTTTTTTCAATGCCATTGTAACTTCGAACGGTTACTAAATGAACTGTTGTAAGTCGAGGACACCAGTGACCTCCCACGAACAGCTTTCTTACCTGCAAATAGGGTTCAAGTGCAGTGAACACTTCAAAGTCGTCCAGATTAGCTCCATTTCTAATGTACTTCTCAATCCTCTCCTTTCTTGCATGTGGTTGAAGCTCTGGGTGGGCTACTTCTCGGGAGATGCTCAGCACGGTCTCGTTGACGTAAACGGACCAGAGGTTGCAGGTGGCTTCTGTGGTATGGGGTGGGAAATTCCACTCACTTTGCTGCTGGTTATGACCCAGTTCGTGGATTGGGCCCCAGGTTCCTTTGGCGTAGAAATGTTGCACATCTATGATGGCAGGCACGGCCCCCACATTACTCATGATTGGATAGCCAGAGTGCATCCAACCTAAGGGAAAGGTTGGGAGGGATACAATTAAATGGAGGGTCTAGGACAGACCTGTCAAACCGGCGGTGCACAGGCCAGGTGCAGACCACGCCCACCTCAGCTCTGCAAAGGCAATAAACATCGCGATATGTCATAATACGTCACGTGATGCAATGAAGTTTGACACCCCTGGTCTAGGACAACTCGTTGCAGCCATCTCGCTGTGGCCATCTCTCCACAGTCAACTCACCACAGCCAACTCGCTATGGGACAGCGTGCCGTGGACAATTCCACGAGGGAAAACTCAACGCAATAAATGTTATCTGCCACTGTTTCTTCGACATTATTTCCATTCTTGTCAACGGAAGTAATGTCAAAGAAACAGTGGGAGGTAACATTTAATGCATTGAGTTCCAGCATGGAATTGTTCCGCAACGAGTTGTCCCATGGCAAGTTAGACACGGCTAGGTGGCAATTGTGGATTGGACATGGCAAAATGGCTTCAGCCATTTGGCTGTGGCAAATTGCCCCATAACAAGTTGGCCAGAGAAATGGTCACAGTAGGTTGGCCATGGAAAGATGCCTGTGGTGATATGGCAACAGCCAGTTGGCCGCCGCAAATTGTCCCATTTTGTTAGGTGGATCCCTCATTGTAGAGAAAAAAATTAAGATTGAGTGGGCAAACTCTAGCCTCAGAACTGATTCATTTGGCCTTTGCCCTACTTTCAAACATCCTCTGCAAGAAATTACTTCAAACGTCTGAAAATGATTATATCTCTCTTTTCTCTGCAAGCGTTGGGCCCTCGTGCTTTGAGCTCCACTTTTTGTACATATAATGTCAGGAAACTTTTGGAAAAGAAGCAAAATGCATTGCAGCAATAAAATGTGAGTTTTGATCGTTCCATACCAATATCTCTGCCTGCGGCTTCTTCTCTCTTTAAGACAGTCTCAGAAAGAGAGAAGAGAGACTAAGAAAGGAAAGGGGATAGAACTAGTTTTGGCTTGCTGCTGTTTCATCAGATATGCCCAACCCAGCCTCTTTGATAAATTACTTCCAGAGAATTTATCTCTTGGTACAGAGAGGTCTCCCTGCCCTGGCCTAAGGCAGGCGTGTTAAACTCAAGGCCCGTGGGCCGGATCTGGCCCATGGAGTGCTTAGATCTGGCCCATGCCGCCCCCCCCGGAAACTGTGAAAGACTGGTCCATGGTGCCTCTGCCAGCAAAAATGGAGCTCAGGAGGGTAGCCCTCCCGAGCTT
>JANHJO010003364.1:32341-42866 GCA_032468235.1 Pseudoxyrhopus heterurus | reverse complement strand
TCAGGGCGGTGTACAAAAATAAAACCACATTAAAATACATAAACAATACTTAAAACCACATTCATACACCATTCAATATGATTATATTTATAAATTATAAATTCAATTTCAATTTTCAGGATTGATACTTTGTGATCTTCTCCAATTCTACTATTGCCTGGCATTGGCACATCAATTATCCACACTTTCTTATTTTCAACCACAGTTAAATCTGATGTGTTAGGCAGCAAGACTTTATAAGTTTCTATTTGGAAAACCTGCAATAATAATTTGTTCATTTTGCCTATTTTCTTCAACTATATGTTCCCACCAATTTTTCATGATGGCCCATGATAATTTTTACAGATGTTCCAGTAAATCATTTTGGCAACTGTGTAATGTTGTTTATACTGGGTTTATACTGGGTTTGTGAAATCTTCTTGCACAAGTTGTGTATATGATCTCTTTCTTCTTCGTATAATCTATACTTTGAATCATTTGATGATTTTTATTGATGATGATGATATATTAATATCTTATTAATTCAACACATTAACATATTATTAAACCTAGTCAATATAGAAACATTGCTCCATTTTTTCATTTTTTAAAATCTAAAGACACTTCTAAAATAGATAATAAACACATACTTTTAATCCATTCTTTAATATCAGGTGAATTATATTTCTTTTCCTCTTTGGGAAATTATTCCTTTTTCTAAGTCACTGGTTTTATATAAAATGCAAAGTTCCATTTTTGAGGAATATAATTCAAAATTACATTTTCAACTTTAAATGCTATATTTTTATCCACAATTTTATTAACATATGCTACAAGTTGAAAGCTAAAGGAAAGTATGGGTGGACAAGACCGAATCATGTGAGTTAAAGAGACCTAACATTTCTTGCAATGCTAATGGAAGCATGACTATAGCAATGCTCTTATGTGGCTGGTCTGGAAATGTCTTATCTCAGATCAAACATGCTCCCATGGGGAAGGACAAGAATTAGGAAGGTGGTAGCAGGCAAAATGTGAAAGCATGCACAATACACGGAACCCCTGAATCTTTAGAGCATGGGTGTCAAACCCGCAGTATCACGTTGCTGTCACGTGACATTTCGTGATGTTTTTTCTCCTTTGCGAAACTGGGGTGGGCGTGGCCTGTGCATGACGCATCCAGCCCGTGGGCTGCCAATTTGACACCCCTGCTTTAGAGGTTGCCTGAAAAAGGTTGCTCATCATCATAATGCAAAGGAGTAAACTGAGGCATTGTTTGAGTCACAGTCCAAGGAGGAGAGAGTTGTGGTGAAGAAGTCAGTTGATTTGAGTCACAAAGGCATAAAGCAAGAGTCTCATATAATGTACAGACAGTTTCAATTAAGCAGAGTAGTTGTTCCTTGAAGCAGGTGCAGATGGCAAGATCCTTTCTGGTCAAGGATCTGTTCCAAACATTGTAGCACTGTTCTGCACGTCGTGTGACATGTTTTTGGCCTGCAAGGAGATCCTGGATCCTTAGCAGACTGAATTAAGTAACCTAAAATAGATGTATTTGAAGAATTTTAAACAACTGTACCAACACCTTTCACAAGAATTGGTCTCATCTCATTGGGAAAAAAGAGGCCCAATAAAGAATTTGGGATCATACCAAGTCTGCAGCTTGATTTGATGGACTTATTTCAGTGTTCATGAACTTTGACAGCTGTGCAGCTCTGTCCAACCTGACATCAGTTTTCACAATACCCTACCTTTTGTGTGTGTGTATGTGTGTGTGTTAACATAAGGTCATCTTATGTATGTATTTCTATATATGTGTGTGTTTTCCTCTACATTTCATTTTGTTCTAAGGCAGAACTATACACTTAGGAGATAAGATTTTTAGAGCTGGCTCTTATTCAAAAAGGAAGAATTAATGGGAAATTGCTCCTTTACTTTCAGTACATCACCATTGCTGTATCCTTGGTGAAAGGAGAAGAAATTGCTGCATTCTAGTATTTCCATTCTTCCATAAGCAATCAGAGTTATCTCTCAAACCAGAAAGGACGTAGCTTAACAAAGCATGGTTTTATCCTAGGTTCGGCATTACAAGGGCCGGGGGCTGCCAATAAACCATCCATGCTAGAAGATTGTGCCATGCTTTGGATTCAAGTCTAAGGATATGCACAGGAGCAACAGAATAACCTCTACTTACGACTCTTTAAAAAAACACACAGACATTAAATATTTGCACAAATTTTGGTGTGAATTTCTAATGGATAATTTTCTATTCCATTTCTATTTTCTATTCTATATTTATTAGAAAGAGAATTTTAATGGAATTTAATAAGAAAAATGAATTTTATGCCTATCATTGTCACATGCTCTTGTGTACCCAGAGATTTATTTATCTAATTGATATACAGTAGCTGCCCATCACATCTATATGCCTGGGGAGTTCATCGCAGGAGAAAGAAGTTTGGGTTTCATTTGGAACATGAACTCTTGATTTCTTCTGTATATTTTATGGGTCTACAAAAAAGCTAATTATGTAAGTGATTTAATGATCAAATTTCTAATCCATCTGCTATTTATCTGCTCACCCAGAACTGGCTATGAACAACTGGTTTATTGAATTAAATCAAGTATATCCAACATACGGTTTCAAGGACTGGACATTCAAGTGCTTATAAAGTGACTGTTTGGTCTATTTAGAGTTTATTGCCTGCATATATGAAATTCCACTTAACCATTGATCTAAACTTTAGAAATTAAACTGGCTTCTACAGTATACATCATTCACTTAGCAGCTATACAAATTCCAGATTGTATGAATAAAATAACATATTTTTTCAGTCCTGTGCCTATTTCCATTCAGCTTCATTGAGTAGCTTTACATTCATAAAAAACTCTTTATCAACAGATGGTTCACTAAAACATCTACAACTTTTATTTAAAACAGAAGTGACAACTGAGAGTGAACAGAAAGGGAAATAGCTACCTAGATATTAGTTTAATCCTCTGTATGTTCATTCAGAAAGAAAAAAACCCAACCTGTTACATTTATTGGTAAATGATTTCAAGTACCTTAATTTAATACTGAAGTCTTAAATAAGTAATGAATTTATTGTTCTCATGATAAAAAAAATGCAACCCAACAGAGAGTGAAAATTGAATGCTCATGAACTATTGGTTAGCATTCATTGGCCAGATTATTAGTTTCAAGATAGTATAACACTTTAAGAAATTCTCTTCTTACATTTCCATTTCTCTTTACACAGCAGTACATTAGCTTCTATTATAGTCTCAAGTGTCAGAGAAAATGTGATGTCAAAAAAAAAATAAGAAAATGTCTAATAAAAATCTATATTCAAAAAAAAAATTCTCTTCTTCGTTTCAGAAGAAAGTGTAAACACCTTTAAAATAACCATATATTTAATATATCCTTATGTTATAATGAGTGAATGGAATAGCTTGCATCTGAGGAATTAGTTGTTAGAGTTTCCCTATACTGAACTCGTTATTTCTGTCTGCTGAAATTTTTCTTCTTTGCAATCTCAACCTCATTTGAGATGCTTTCATCTTTACCTATGATGGCATTCTTGAATTTATGTTGTTGCTCTGAGTTGGCAGATGGTGCTGTTATTTATTTATTTTTCTGCTACATCTCTTTGTGTCTCTCCACAAAAGATGCACAAGAGGAATCCCCTCAAGATGTCTTCCACAGGAATTAATTTGAAGTGTGGGAAACTAGAGAAACTAAAGTCCAGGAAACAAATTATTGTAGAGTGAAAAACAGAAGGTTCACAAAACTTTCTAAACCAGCTTGTTAGTACAAGAATTTCAACATTTTCTTCTCCTTCGGGGGAATAAAACAAAAGCAAATCCATTTCATCCAATCTGATTAAGAGGGGTAAAATTTACTTTAAGGTATGTTGAGAACAACTTTTGGTAGTTTGATTATGAGTGATATGAACCTGGCAGGTTCATATGGTATGGTCCTTGCAGGTAAACTGAGAACTGCTGAGAATGGAGAAGTGGGCTGAATTGCACATTCTTCTTTCTGATTCTTTCAGTCCATACACAAAGCAAATCCTCACACTCTGAACCTCCAGGTATTCTTCACTTCCTATTAACTACAATTTTCTTTCATTTCTATATATCATAGCTATTAAAACAACTGGGATGTTCTGATAGCATTTTGACAATGGCAGTGAGTCAAAGAAATGAAGGTGAGCCTTGGGTCCACCATCTTACAACTTGAAACCTTTTAGATCTTAATATAACACAAACAATTGAACTGGGCTCACACAGTGCCCTTAACAATTTTTCAACATTTTTCAAAATACAAGAAAAAAGTAGCATAAAAAGGGAACCAGGTACAAATACAGGAATAAGAGTAGATGAACAACATATCTAAACAGCAGTGAATCGTTTTCCAGTATTTTTGAGTGTTACAGAATTGCCACAACATATGAAAAATGATCCACCTTACTCATTTATGTTTTCAACACTTTTTAGAAAAAAGATTTATTCGTTTTAGTGATCATAACTGGAGGGATTTTTTTCTTCCTAGGATTTTCCCCAAAAGTGTGGAATCTGCTTTGGGGGGATCAACCAAGTATTGATCCATTTAGTTGTGACAGGAATTGATTGACAGTCTATCACCCAAGCCTGACTTCATGGGCCAAAAGAGAATGATTGACCCAAACATCACTCAATTGTTTTTCATGGCTAAAGTTGCACTACAACTCACAAGTCTCCTGGTTTCTAAGTTGGTGCCTTAAACACTAGACTAAGCTGGCTCTGGAGTGGAATATCAATGGTAAAATACCCTATACCAATTCTCCCTGAGGACATTTAAATATTCAAAGTAAATTTAATATTCTTCTTTCATTTAAATTCTCACTGTTGGATCTCTAAAACTATATTTATATTCTGGATTCATTTAGTCATGTAGTATTCAACTTGTTTGGATTCTGAATCATGCTTCAATAATAGTGCCTAATCTTACCTAACAAATAATTAGTTATACAAGTTCTAAGATTTTTTTCAAATTCTGGCAGATTTCTTAATAATGCCCTCCTCCCTTTTTTGTAACTTTTTTTTATTGTCACATTGCTAATTTGAAAATACTGAAACCAATTACAAATATAAGAGCATTATACTGTAAGAGGCTCACTTTTTAAATCTTTGTCCTATTATCAATAAACTCTTGTAATCTGTTCAATAAGCAATTGAATTATCTGTTCAATAAGCAAATTTCTTTGAGCTTTCATCTTTGTAATAATAAACATTTCATAACAGTGAGTTGGAAAAAGTCCAGATTTACTGTTCTTCCATATTTATATCCCAAATATTCAGTAATTTATTTAATAATAAATGACCTCTTATGGATTGTTACATCTATGTGTGTCAGCTCAGATGTATCTTTGCAACCCCATGGGAGACAGATCCCTTCAATTGAAGTAATAAAAAAAAAATTAAGGAGTCATAATCCATTCTGAAATATATGTTAAACAGCTAAGCCAATAATACCGTCTAAAAATCGGAGTTGCTAGAACACCTCATGTTCTTACGTCCTGCAAATTCTTCAGTGTAATCTTGGATTATGCTTGACCACTGATTGCTTACAAAATCATAATTGTCCAGATTCGTGCAACCTGATAATCGATAAAACACGGTATATAAATCACATTGACTAGATTCCCACAACATGCCAAAATAAACCCACAAGCCGCATTCTGGCTTAATGCAATTTGTAAATCCAAACATAGTCTTGAATTAAGAGGATTTGGAAAGGAATTGCAAGAAAAGAAATCTTGATTTTTGAGGACCAGATGGTGTTTCCTAATATGATGTATTTTTTCCTCCGTGTGTGCTTTATAAAGCTTCAGCAATCCCTGAACTCCTAACACCACCTGTCTGCCTCCATTTCAGGAAGGAGAACCTGATGCTTTCTGGCAAAACATGATGCCGGGGGAAAATGCTGCTTCTGCAGTCAGACTTTTTCCTTCATTAAGGTCAGGCAAAAGAAGAAGGAAAGCTGATTGTTTTTCACATTTCAGAATCTAATAATATCAAAGCCCATCCAAATATAACAGGCTGTAAGGCACCTTTTGATTACCAAAATATCCTTTGACAGATGCCCAGTTCTCTGGAACGTCAGTGTGCATCTTCTTTATAATGTACATTTCCCCCCAAAAAACAAAAAAAACAAAATGTTCCCCTTCTCTTCCTAAGAGACTGTGTAAAACGTCTTTAAGTTTAAAGAATTTTTAATAATTTTACATTATTGCTGCAAATGCCTTTACATTCCTATTAGGATTACATGGCATCCATCTTATCTAGCTGTTCGTCGATAAATATAGGCAATCTGTATGGCTTTAAAGTTCTGTCTAGACAAAATGATGGTAGTGTTTCAATGAAAAATGTGTGCGTGAGAGATAATCTATTAATGTTATGTTTTGGGTGGTGAGAGATACGTCTGAGATATATACATGGTTGGAAAATACAATTAAGTAGCGTATAGATTTAAAGCCAGAAATATTTTGGTTAGGTATAATACCAGAAAGGTATGTTAAAGCATATACTTAATGCTTCATGTATTCACAGCAGCGAGAATTGTATTTGCACAAGATTGGAAAAATGAGAACACCCCACCAGACAAAAATACAATTTGGAAATATTGGACTGCACAGAGATGGATAGATTGACATTAAAAATAAAAGATAAAGGAGATACAGAGTGTTATTCAACATGGGATAGGTTTTTTTTTTATCAGTGGTTAGATGTGAGAGGTAAAAGTTAGAAGAAGAAAGATTATTGCTGTGTGTATGTAATAAGATGAGTATTATATATGACTATAAGCATGCTAGTATAAATATGACTACAAATCAGTAGTCTGATAACTATAATTATTGTTATAATTACTATGCAATTATTGTTATTACTATGAGTAGTGAAATTCTCAGTTTGGAAAAGGCTATGTCTCCTGTCCAAATTATTTATGTGAATGTGATGGCATGTGGGAATGACTTTACATTGGGGGGGGGATGGGGGAAGTGATGTTGCCTAGGAAACATTCAGATAAGAATGGTGGAGTCCAGAAAGAAAGACAGTTAGAAAGAATCCTTCCTAATTTATCAGGCTGTAAAAAGAAATGGTGGGAGATTTGCACTTTTGGAGTCATTTGAACTTGGAATCATTTCATGTGACTTTGTCCTGCAAGAGGCATCCATCAAAAGACCTGGTTGGATTATTGGCTGAGTGGAATAGTGGAAGAAAGATGTTGATTGTCCTAGAGAGCGAGTGTGAAACTCGATTGCATCACATGATGTCATGTGACGTATCACAATGTTTTTTGCCTTTGCAGAGCCAGGGTGGGCGTGGCCTGTGTGTGATGCATCCGGCTCACGGACCGCCAGTTTGACACCCCTGTCTAGAAGTTTTTGTTTTAAAGGAAAGGAAATTGTGAACGCTGGATGTCTATGGAGATTATCTGTCATCCAGGTCATGGTTATCCCAAAGGTGCTTTTTCAAGAGGCAAATAGACTTTTCTTTGAAGATGGTTTTCTTCTCATCCAAGAAGCTTCTTCAGCTCTGAAAGCTGGTGTTTTAAGCAGAATACTTGGGAGAAGGGGTAGGATATTGTGGGGCAAAAGGGACCTTCACAAAAATATGCAAGACCATTATCTAGCCAAAGCAAACTGAAGCAATATATAAATTCTGGGAAAATGGTCAGACAATCATCTCCCTCGTCCACCGAGTTGGAGAAGAGGTATGGTACAATCAGAATTGCAGGATTATAATCAATTTCAATAACTTTTTCTGGTCTTCCCATGGAATTGATTCCCTGATCTGGGTTAATCAGTGGGGCTGAGAAATATTAATTCAAGGACTATTTTATAGCAATAGCAATAGCACTGTATTTATATACCACCTATTAGGGCTTGCAATCCTCTCTAAACAGTTTACAATGTCAGCATATTGCCCCCAGCAATCTGGGTTCTCATTTTACCAACCTCAGAAGGATGGAAGGCTGAGTCAACCTTGGAGCTGGTGGGATTCGATCAGCCAAACTGCTGATCTGCAGTACTGTGTTCTAACCACTCGAGCCACCACAGCTCCTTATCATGATTAAAGCAAATCATACATTCATGTGGTATGTAAACCCAGCCCATCTTTGTTAAAGGAAGATTAGGGGGGAGTGTGGAAACTTAATGAATGGAAAAAATCCACTCTGAAATACTTTTATGTTTTAGAGGTTAAGTCAGTTAAACCTCAAAAATGTTTGGGAATGTATTTACTCAATTTTTTAATTTTCTTTTTTCTAATGATGGCATACTTCAAAAAGGATATAAGTGCCTAATTTAGAATATTTTATCTTCAATTTTAAGGGAAAAATACCAATTAAAGGCTTGCAATAGCTTTGAAAATATTTGGCTAGTCATTTTCAATGGCAATGTCTTCATGTTTTTAATTTATTGAGGGATACTTTTTATCTTTCCTCTTGCTGTCTCACCTGTTTGTTTCTTGGTTCATCACTTATGGAAATTTCATTTGTTTGTTTAATAAAAAGGATTCTTAATCATCAATAGTATTTTTATGTCTTCTAAAGTCAATATTTTGGGCCTTTCTTCCCTGTTATAACAAAAATGAAGAAATAATTCTCACTCACATGTGAGGTTGATGATGTCCTTGTCAGGGGTCTTTAACAATAAAATGTCTAAATGCCATACAACTCAGTATATAACTTCTCCCTTGAGTACAGAGATGAACTGATCTATTGCAGGAACAGCAAGAAACATGCATCTTGAGATCAAATAGATCATCCTAATTGGTCCCATATTGATTTGCAAAAATAGGTTTGCAAATATGTTTTTTCCCCCCAGAACAAGTTTAGCATTACAAAACTCAGTACAAAAAAAATAGAATAAATCAGTTTTATGCTGTTCCCAAATGAAAAAGATATAATTAATATAAATAGAATTACTGGTCTGCTTTTTTGTGCCATAGAAGCATTGACTTGATTATTAAAGCATTTGATCAAACGTGAAATTCATCTCACACAGTTATTATTTGGTAAAATATGATATGGTGGTAATTCAAATGATGCTTTAACATTGTACATTATTTCATGATGGTTACAATAAATATAGATAAATGATCACATTGAGTTCAAAACTGGACATTTAAAAGTGTTGATAGTTTTAATCCTATTGTCTCTAGGTTTATACTAGATAATACAGGATTACAGAATGCTTTGTTTCTCCATATCAATTGTGGGTTAAAATTTCATTTTTCGAATGCTTAGAAAATTGTACTTCTCCAATTTTTTTGAAAAAATATCTTATTGATTGTTTTTCCAGTTTGAAAATCTACAACTAATAGTTATCACTTTTGCTTTCTCTGTGTTGTAAAATTATTTGATACGTAAAATATATTTACTGTTGTGATATTTTGCTATTATTCCATGTTTTAATATATTCATATTTCATTATAGGTTGATGCCTTGAGATTACGTTTAGAAGAAAAAGAAAGTTTTCTTAATAAAAAAACCAAACAACTGCAAGACCTCACAGAAGAAAAAGGAACTCTGGCCGGAGAAATTCGAGATATGAAGGACATGTTAGAAGTTAAAGAAAGAAAAATTAATGTTTTACAGAAAAAGGTAAGTGTTATGACAGGGACCATTACAATTGGACAATCAGTAGAAATATGCAAGGCTGATCAGAAAGCTACCTTTTCCTTTTTTTTGTTAAAAAAACTTTGCTGACTCTTTCCTTTGCTTTTTCTAAGACTGAGGGAAACCTTTAACACTTGTCTCATACACTCAAAAAGCAGGAAGTTATATAGGAAATAAGCTCTCTATATTCAGAAGCATCTCCCAATGAATTAGATATTGCACCATCAACTGCTTTTTTTAAACAGCTTGCGTCATTTCATATAACTGCACTTTCAAACATCGTATCTACATGTTTCCTAATAAATTCTCACCCTCCTTGGGATTTATTAACTTTTCTTTCCCTTCCAGGGATCCACTATTTTTATGGGTGGCTCCCACACTTAGCAACCTTTACAAGTGGCATCATCCCTTCATGCTGCAGCTGCCAAAAAAACCAACAGGGGCATAGGCTGCATTAACAGAGGGATAGAATCAAGATCCCATGGAGTGTTAGTACCACTTTATAATGCCTTGGTAAGGCAAAGATTATTAGAGGACTGGAGGCTAAAAACTATGAAGAACAGTTGCAGGAATTGGGTGTGTTGAAAAAAAAAGAACTATGGATGACATGATAGCGGTGTTCCAATATCTTAAGAGGCTGTCACAAAGACGAGGGGTTCAATCTAGTCTCCAAAGCACCTAAGGCAGGACAAGAAGCAATGGATGGAAACTAATCAAGGAGCGAGGCAACCTAGAACAAAGGAGAAATTTTGTGAGACAGTGAGAACAATTAATCAGTGCATTGGCTTGCCTCCAAAACATGTGGGTGCTCCAACACTGGAGGTTTTTAAGAAGAGATTGGACAACCATTTGTCTGAAATGGTATAGGGTTTCCTGCCTGAGCAG